>OX438806.1:13200938-13267605 GCA_949316475.1 Hypomecis punctinalis
GCAAGAGATTCGGGAATAAGCTTACTGGCTCAATGTTGGCGTGCGTCAATGTACACAACTTCAAAGGCGCTCGGAGTCCACCAAAATTTACCTCTAATGTCTTGTGTTTTTCCAGAATATCATGGCCGATTATTACGTCAGCGCATAGATTTTCCATTATTAACAAATCTGCTTGAAAACTGTGACCTTGCATGTCGATATTTACTGAACATCGTGAGTTAACCTTTCTTTGTAGATCTGAAGCCGCCATTGTTATATTTTGATCACATGAATTCGCTTTTATTCCATATTTATGAATAAGACGTTTATCTATGAAACTTGTAGTGCTTCCTGTGTCGATTAAGGCATTGGCTTTGTAGCATTTGTCAATAGTGATTTCTAATTTGGCTTTTTCAAGATTAGCCGTCCCAGCAACAACGTGTGACAGTAGCTTTTTATCTTCCTTTGCAGCAAGTGGTTCATTATAACCGGTGCTTGCACTCTGGTGTAGATCAGCACTTCTGCAAACCTTTGCAAAGTGTCCTCTTTTATTGCACTTCAAACAGGTGGTACCAGCAGCGGGACAGTTTTGTCGTGCATGTCTCTTATTACCACAGAAGTAACAAGTTTCCTGTATACTTTCTCTTTTACTGTTGGTAATGGCTGCATTGACAAAAGAACTGGTAGAGGCTTGCTGGTAACTATCGTTATGTATACGCGCCAACTCTAATGCGCGTGCTTGTTTGTGTGCTTCATCTAACGTGAGTGTGCTGTTTTCTAGTAGCCTTTGTCGTACAGAGGACGAAGAAAGTCCAGCTATGAATGAATCTCTTATAAATTCATTTTCATTCTGTTCGGCAGTTATATTTTTGAAGTTGCATCCTTTGGAGAGCAGCCGTAATGCTTGTAAATATTGGTCCACAGTCTCACCTGTTTGCTGCGATCGTTTTGATAGTTTGTACCTGGAGTAGATTTCATTTGGTGGTTTGAGAAACAGTGAGTCGAGTTTTTGTATTGCGATGTCGTAATCGGTACAATCTTGTAGGTACACAAATATTTTAGGCGATATGTGATTGGCCAAAAGTTGGAATTTATCAACTTTTACTGAAGATTTTTCACCGGAGACAGCTGTCAGAAAATTTTCAAAAGTTTTTTTCCAGTGCGTCCACTGAGGGGACAAATCTTCATTCGAAGATGGATCTTCGTCAAAACGATCAGGGCGTAAATATTTTTCCATTTTGCTAATTAAATTGTAATAAAGATAAATACCTCGTATTTAGGCTTTAATTAGCAAAAATGCACTCTACATATTGACATCTTACGATCTTACTGACAATCGTTCATAGAGTACGAAAACTATATAGAAACGAAGAAGGATAATCATCACAAGTGTTCTTTGCAATTACTCATTCAAATATTTTAATCGAAATAGTCACCAAAATTTGTCAACTATCGTAATTGAAAGTTACAGGTAAAGAATAACATATGTCCTTATATATAAATACGCAATCTAAAGATTTGAGGTAATCATATTTCTATTGAGATCAACAAATAACTTTTAGCAACTTCATATTCAGTCAAGATAAAGTAACCAACAATCCTTGATCCTTATTGAGAACAATTAATGGTGATTTCACAATCATTAGCCTATACATACTCAACTTTGTTGCCGTCCTTTAGCTACAGTAGAACCTGACAAACCGGACGAATTTATTTCGCTGTACATTCGGATAAACGAACATCCGGATAACCGACAGAATCAGAAGCGTTTTTTTCTTATTATCTTAGCTAACTTACGACCAGTTTCTCACTTTTTAATGAATCATTAATATATATATTTTATTATAACATGGCTCACTTACTCTTCGAATATTTAAGTTCAGAGATCACGCGGGGAAACTGCAGCAGAGTGCACTTAGCAACAAAAATAATAAAAATTCGCGAAGAGCATGGGAAGGGCGGGACGCGGGCGGGTTATCTAACATGCTCGTCTATGTATGGATTCTACTTGAAAAATATTTTTTGCTAACTGTTAGTTGTAGTCCGGATAGTCGCGAATCCGCATAACTGAAGGCCGGATAATCGAGGTTCTACTGTACTATCACTTGGAAAGTGACTAAAAAAAGAATGTCACGTGAATAATGGATTTTTTACCTTTCAAATATTTTGAATAAAGCACGCGTAAAGATCGAATCGAATATCTGCGGCTGTGATGTAAAATTCGACTATTTTCTGTGAGCTTTAGTCAGGATTGAGTTTCGAAGCTTGTAGCTAACTTCACAGCCGCCAACAAGTTTGATTCGGCTTATACCATTTACTATTTCGTTTTTTTTATTTCATTCAGTTCTAAGAAAAATGAACTAATTACTTCAGCACTGAGGATTTATCGAAAAAGCACTCATACGCCGAAGTCTATTTCTCAAGTTGCCTTTACTTGGTCGGCTCGCCAGTTACCAGTGTTGTTCCATTCTGTGTATGACCCGGCGGTACTCCTCCTCGAGCGCCAGGTACTGCGTGGCGAGGCGGCCGTGCGTCTCGCTGAGACCCGTCGAGCTGATAGTGGCTGCGTACTCTTCAGGCTTTAAGACTTTTTGGAGCTTCTTCATTTCTAACTTCTTTTTCTGAGGAGAAAGAAAGGTTTACTGTTGAAACTGTTATCAAGCTATTTCTTATTTAAATAAACTTCGCAAAACCTAAGAGTTCAGGGGACATCTTACTTACGGTCTCTGGCCTCAAACTAAGCAAAGCCTGGCGTGGCCTGCTGCCAGCGACTAGTATACAACATATACTTATTTTCAAATAAATACTTATTTAGATAATAACATATAGACACAGAGCAAACCTCTATATTCACAATAAAAATGCTTGCCCTGGATGGGAATCGAACCCACGCCTCATTGAGCCAGGTGTCAGGGTAACTAACCACTGTGCCAATCAAACGTCACTTGTACACCCGCCGCGTCGCGCTTGCTTCTTGTTTACTATACCAATATTATAAATAGGCAGAATTTGATTGTTTGTTTGCATCGAATAGGCTCCGAAACTACTGAACCGAATTGCAAAATTATTTCACTGTTGGAAAGCTACACTATCCCTGGCTATATTATATTTTCAAAAATGTATGGATCCTTACTATTTGGCTTCTTGAGCCAATCGTAACCTGGCGTTTCCGGGACGGGCAGCTAGTTTTGATATATTTAGATGTAAAGCTAGTTACTTGGAAAGGTGCATTGAGCCGGTTCTTGACATCGAGCCGGTACTGGAGGTAGGCGGCCTTGTCGGAGGTGTTGGTGTGCTTGAGCCGCAGCACCTCGTACACGCGGCGCGCCTGCTTCTTATTTATCTTAAACTTGCTGCACGCCTGTGTCGCCATTTCTGAGGAGAATCTACAACAAACAAGATAGTTCGTATAGGCCAATTGGCTAGCCCTGGTGTCAGAGTTTTTAAGCCGCCTGAAGGCCTGTGACTGGGCTAAATGGTTAATTTATATAGTAAAAAGCCGCTTAAAAGTAACGCTAGTTCGGGCGGCAGCGAGCCGACACGTTTGGCATGTTAGAGGTTACATAGCATTAAGTGCTTGGACTCTTTTGAGATATTATTAAAAAGTGCTATGTGACATGTTTGACATTACTGCTTTGAAAAAAAAAAGTAAAAAGTCAGTTGGTTTTCTGTAAGAGAAAAAAATGTGTCGTGTTATAATTATGTTTTCAATATAATAAAACTAAACTCGAGTTTACCGGTCTAAATAATCGTGAGTGTAAATAAAGTGATCTGTTGACTGTTGTGAAAATTTAACATCGTGTAAATTTACTCAACCTCTATTCCAAATAGCAGTGACTGGTAAGTCAGCAAACAGTATAAAAACTGTAATAGGTTGTGGGTCCCAGGGAGGTCTAAGCACAGAAGTAATTTACCGAAATGGAGAATTTCACGACAAAATTACAGATAGGGCATTTAGAGGGAAAAGAGAACTGGGCTACTTGGAAATACAAGATTTCCATAATGTTACGAGGTGTAGAAGGTGCTATGGAAGCAGCCGTTGGAACCCTCGAAAAACCCGTTACCCCTGCCCGAGGAGCTGGTGACGCTGAAATCGGTATCTATAATGCAGCAATGGCGAAGACGAAGTATAGAAAAACCGAATGTAGCGCTCTGCTCATACTAACCACGAATATGTCAGAAGATACGCTTAAAAAAGTAATGAGATTTGAGACAGCAAATGGCGTCTGGCAGGAATTACACCGATTATATGACGGACAGTCGGATGACAGGGCATACAATTTGTGTGCAGAATTTTTCAGTTTTCATTACAATAAAGAGGATGACGTATCAACGCATATGTCAAAGCTGAAAAATATCTGGAACAATTTAAATGTCGAAATTACAAAAAAGGATGTCACCCTGAAACTTCCCGACTTATTCCTGATATGTAAAATTCTAGATACACTAGACGAGCGGTATTTTGCTTTCAAATCTAGCTGGTTGTTACTAAACCAAAGCGAAAGAACGGTAGATAATTTAACGAGTCACCTATGTGCATTCGAGAGAGCACTTGGTAACAGAGAAAACATTAAACAAGAGGCCCTAGCAACAACACGCACTGAACAGAAGAAAGTGAAGCAAAGCTATGAGAAACAGCTGATCTGCAACTATTGCTCCGGTAAAGGACACATAGTGAGGAAGTGCAAAAAGTGGATCGAGGACGGAAGGCCGCCAAAGCCCACATCAGGCACGCCAGCAGCTGAGTCAACATCAAAGCAAGTGCAACACATATCTTTGATGGTAAATGCATGTTCCAAAGGATCAATCCAGGACAGAGAGAGCTGGTATATTGATAATGGAGCAACCACTCACATCGCAGTAAGAAGTGATTATTTCCAAGAGTTTCACGAGTTCAATTCAGACCATACCGTATCTACTGCGGACGGAAGCGTCATACCCGCGATAGGGAAAGGCACCGTTGAGGTAGAATCAAACGTCAGTGGCAAGAGGGAGCGAATCACACTCAATGATGTGTGGCTGGTACCATCACTAACAAAGAATCTCTTCTCGACGCTAGCAGCACAAGACAGGATGCAGAACAGCGTCTTTACATCCACGACTAGAGAGTGCAAGTTAGTTATTGACGGCACGACTAAAGTTGTTGGAAAAAGAGTCCAATATGGAGGACTTTATAAGTTGGACATGAAGACGATCATGCCAAACAAACCTAGGACCATAGAGGTCAACGCTATGATTGGCTCCAATATGCTACAGCTGTACCATGAACGTTTTGCACACCAGGACAAACAACATGTCATCCGTCTCGTGAAGAGAGAGCTCGGTGTACAGTTACGTCCTGATAATGTGAAATGTGAAGGCTGCATTTATGGGAAGTCACATAGAAAATCGTTTGGAACAAGGGAAAGAGCAACAGTTCCAGGAGAACTGATACACACCGATGTATGTGGTCCTTTTGTAGACAGTATCTCGAAGTTTAAATATTACGTACTCTTCAAGGATGACTATTCTGGCTTTCGGATGGTTTACTTCATCAAAAACAAGTTTGAAGTTAAGGATAAACTTGTTCAAATGCTTCAAGAAGTCAAGACAGCGGGATATGACGTCATCACGATTCTCAGCGATAATGGAGGCGAGTTCGACAACAAAGAAGTACGCAATATTTTACAAAAGTATGGCATTCAACAGCGGCTGACAATGCCTTACACTCCTGAACAGAATGGGTGTAGTGAGCGAGAAAACCGCACTTTGGTTGAAGCTGCAAGATCTATGCTACATGCAAGAGGAGAACTACCGCAGGTGCTCTGGGCGGAGCTTATTAACACTGCTGCATATGTGCTCAATAGGACAGGTCCTACAAGAGTTGAGGGAAAAGTACCTTACGAGCTCTGGCACAAGAAAAAGCCTAAGATAAGTCACTTGAGAGTTATCGGGAGTGAATGTTTTGCTCACGTTCCAAAACAAAAAAGAAAAAAGCTCAGTAAGAAAGCAATTAAAGGCAAGCTGATAGGCTATGAAAACGATGATGGTTATCGTATCTGGGATGGAAACAAAACACAGAGGTCAAGAGACATCACATTTCAAACGAATGTCGAGTTTCGTGTTTCCACAGAAATGCCTGGAACTTTAAGTTCAGAGGGAGATAGACAACCGTTCATACAAGAACCTATGCCGGAAAATGCTACAGAGCAGGAAAATGATCATGAACTTGCTCTAGAGGGAGATAGTGTAAGTCAAAATCAAGTTCATGAAGATGTTTTGAGTGAAACAAACGAAAACAGAGACGATGACAATGCAAACGAAGAGTTCGTTGATGCCGACGAGGAGCTGGAGATAGTGGAACCGTCATCATTAAACGCAAGAATTCCATACAACTTGCGTGATCGCGGAAATCTCTCACGCCCTAAAAAGTTTGAAGACTACGTTTTCTCTGTAGACAGGGAGTTTGATCCCGAAACATATGAGGAAGCTGTTGGAAGGGGTGACAGTGTGGAGTGGCTGAATGCAATGGCGAGTGAAATGAACTCCCTTAAGCAAAATGATGTCTGGACGCTCAGCCAGTTACCCAAAGACAGAAAAGCACTTCCTTGCAAGTGGGTCTTTCGAATAAAGAGAAACCCAGATGGCAGCATTGACAAATATAAGGCCAGGCTAGTAGTTAAAGGATTCAAACAACGAAAAGGAGTTGACTATGAACAGACCTTTAGCCCAGTTGCAAGAATGGCCACAGTCAGAGCCTTATTAAGTGTCGCCGCCAAAGAAAAGTTGCATTTGGTACAATTTGATGTCTCAACGGCTTTTTTGAATGGCATGTTGAAAGAAGAAATCTACATGCAGCAGCCAGAAGGTTTCAACGATGGCACATCAAATGTGTGTCGATTGAAGAGGAGTTTGTACGGACTCAAGCAGGCTCCCAGATGCTGGAACTCATATTTTGAGGAGACGCTGCTGGAGAAAGGTTTCGTGCAAAATGCAGCTGACTGTTGCCTCTTTACAAAAGAAGTAGGTAACAAGAAAATATTGATAACCCTGTACGTGGATGATGGGCTCGTAGCCACGACAGATGAAGAACTGGCAAACCAATTCCTAAAGGAATTAGGGGATATGCTAAAGATCACCAGTAAGCCAGCGTCGTATTACCTAGGACTTGAGATTGCACAGTCACAGGATGGCTCGATTATAATCAAACAAGAATCGTACGCCAAGAAAATACTAGAACGATTTCGAATGATGGATTGCAATTCAGTCTCGACACCCATAGAAAGGATTACCGAATCAGGGAAAGTGGAAAAGGAAAACCCTGAAGAGAAGAAATTTCCTTACCGAGAAGCAGTGGGTGCTCTAGCTTACCTAATGACGGGAACGCGACCCGATATAGCTTATGCTGTCGGCGTAGTATCAAGAAAACTAGAGAATCCGACGCAAGAAGATTGGCTTCGCGTTAAGCGAATTATGCGGTACATCAAAGGTACTTGCTCGTACGGAATAAAGTATACTTCGGAACATGTATCCGGTGTAATAGACGGTTATAGTGATGCAGATCATGCCGGAGACGAGCAAACCGGACGCTCTACAACGGGAGTAGCGTGTCTATTTGCTGGAGGTATTGTTTCATGGCTAAGCCAACGTCAGCCATCTGTTGCGATTTCGACTACTGAAGCAGAGATAGTCGCAGCAAGCGAAGGCGCTCGTGAACTAGTGTGGCTCCAGAGAGTATTCAGCTCACTTACTAGAATGGAAGGAGTACCCACGTTAAAAGTAGATAACGAAGCTGCGATACGTCTGGCACATAATCCAGAGTTTCATAAGCGGACGAAGCATATCCGAGTGAGGCATTTCTTCGTGAGAGAAACTGTGCAAGAAGGACTTGTTGATGTACAACGGACAAGCACTGCTAACCAATTAGCAGATATTATGACAAAGGCAGTACCTAGACCAAGGCTCATGACTATGCGAGATGCCCTGGGCCTGCAATGCCATACACTTAATTAATGAGGGAAAGTGTTAGAGGTTACATAGCATTAAGTGCTTGGACTCTTTTGAGATATTATTAAAAAGTGCTATGTGACATGTTTGACATTACTGCTTTGAAAAAAAAAAGTAAAAAGTCAGTTGGTTTTCTGTAAGAGAAAAAATGTGTCGTGTTATAATTATGTTTTCAATATAATAAAACTAAACTCGAGTTTACCGGTCTAAATAATCGTGAGTGTAAATAAAGTGATCTGTTGACTGTTGTGAAAATTTAACATCGTGTAAATTTACTCAACCTCTATTCCAAATAGCAGTGACTGGTAAGTCAGCAAACAGTATAAAAACTGTAATATGGCAAAGTCGGGCTGTAGAACTAAATGTTTATAGATGAGAGTTCGGGAATGCCGCGACGCGCGGAGAGGCGCGTGACGGCCGAACGAAAACCTAATTTTGCCGATTGGAGCCGAAGGATCGGCACAAGCTGAGTGATGCCGAGCGTAATTTGTCAAAGCAAAGTCCACCCGAAGCAGCCAGCCAGCCACTGCTGCTTCAGATCGACTTTACTTACTTAATATCCTAGGTCCCCAGGGTGTGGCAGAGGGCGTCCACAGAGACTCTCCATCGCAGCCTGTCTTGAGCTTCACGCTTCACCTCCGGCCATGATTTGCCAATTTTCCGGATGTCCGCCATGATAGAACGCCGCCAGGTGTGCTTTGCTCGGCCCGGCCTTCTCTTGGACTGGAACCCAGTCCAAAGCTTGTTTTGGAATGTGGTCTTGAGTCCTACGGAGCGTGTGACCAATCCAGTTCCATTTACGGCGTTTTACCTGGTCTTCAATTGGACTTTCGTGGCATCTCCGCTGTAGGTCTATGTTAGAAATTTTGTTAGGCCATAAAATCCGTAGTATTTGGCGAAGACATCTATTGATAAACACTTGGAGCTTCTGCATAAGGTCTTTTGTCACCTTCCACGTTTCGGATCCATAGAGCAGAACGGTTTTTACGTTGGACCGGAAAATCTTCAACTTTATTCGTCTGGTCAGTTTCCGTGATTGCCATACGGGTCGAAGTTGAGCAAAAGTGGCTCTAGCTTTAGCTATTCTTGAATTTATGTCTTCTTCCGTTCCTCCAGTTTCAGTAACAACACTGCCAAGGTAGGTAAACTGCTGAACACGCTCTACCTTTTCTTGACCAATATGTAAAGGTGTGATATTATTCGTTCCAGATTCTCATCTCTTTCGTTTTTTTTATGTTCATCTTTAGACCTGTTGCTGCTAGATGAAGATCGACTTTGCCCTTCGACAAATTTTGCCGAACCGACTGTGCTAGTCCGATTATGTATGCAGCAACTCTTGCATAGAAAAAGTTCATTTGCTATCGACTGTATGAAATTGTTGGTTGGTTGGTTGGTGTTACATATTTTTTAAAGGTTGTGCGTAAGGTACCAGTAACCCTGTCTATTTGACTGATTCAAAATATCTCTAATATTAATTACGTTAAAATGAAGTTTAACTAATTTAACTGTTAGACTCAATTTACGCGATAGCTGTATTGTTAATCCAAACATACCCTTGCACCAGCTTGGCGGGTTGGAAGGCCGGCAGGGTCTCGCAGTTCTTAGCGTCGACGTAGTCTCGGATCCGCTGAAAGTCCTGCGAAGGATCCTCCACCGTCATGTCCACCACGTCTGGTTGGATCGTGAAGTGAGAGTAGATCGCCTGGAAACAACAAATAGGAATTAATATATTGGTGGCGTTTAGCTTTGGTGTACCTAAAAATTTAATCAAGGGCGTGCTAGCTGCCCACCTTTGCTCCCTTCAGAAATAAAAAGTGTTTCATTAAAAGTCTGTCGCGTACGTAACGTAAGATATGCAGTACCTGTATGAGATGAGCACAGATGCCGAGTTTCCGGAAGGGCGGCAGCGTGAGCACCTGCGAGATGCGCGGCCGCGAGTGGCGCGGGTACGCGTAGTGGCGGTACACTGTCGCGTACGTAACGTAAGATATGCAGTACCTGTATGAGATGAGCACAGATGCCGAGTTTCCGGAAGGGCGGCAGCGTGAGCACCTGCGAGATGCGCGGCCGCGAGTGGCGCGGGTGCGCGTAGTGGCGGTACACTGTCGCGTACGTAACGTAAGATATGCAGTACCTGTATGAGATGAGCGCAGATGCCGAGTTTCCGGAAGGGCGGCAGCGTGAGCACCTGCGAGATGCGCGGCCGCGAGTGGCGCGGGTACGCGTAGTAGCGGTACACTGTCGCGTACGTAACGTAAGATATGCAGTACCTGTATGAGATGAGCACAGATGCCGAGTTTCCGGAAGGGCGGCAGCGTGAGCACCTGCGAGATGCGCGGCCGCGAGTGGCGCGGGTACGCGTAGTAGCGGTACACTGTCGCGTACGCGGCCGCAGCGTACCGCACCCTGCCTTCACTGCTCTCATATTTCTCAAATCTGGAATTAGAAACAAACTGTGGTATAATGACGTATGCTCTGTCAGGGCTCGAAACTCAATTTTTCTGGGGTTTTTTTTTGCCATTTACAAATAAACTAGTCATTGTAAGTTCACAAAATATCATATACCAAGTGTCAAATCATATTATCTTCTATCTAAATAAGAAAAATAATCAATTTGTAGATATTTACTATAGGCCGAATTATACAAATAGCCAGATGTGAAGTTATAAGCCGAATCGTACAATTCAGCGGATGTGAAGTTAGCTACGAGCTGGGCGTTGACTGGGTTTCGCGCACCTTGTAGCTAACTTCACATCCACTGACATGTGTGATTCAGCCTATACAGTATTTCTAGCAATAAAAACAAAGTTGTGTTTTACGCTGGGTCTCAGAAGGATACATACTTCTATATATTAAATAATACTCACACTGTAAAGAAAGTCCACTGGTCATCATCAACATCGATGAAGGAGGCAGCATCTACATACCACAGGAGGAAGGTCTGTAACCTCTCGTGGAACGACAGGAAGCCCGGAGTCGATGTTTCACAGAAATACACTTCGAATGTTCTCTTTTCTCCACCATCATCTGAAATTTTGTTTAATGTTATTAATTTTATTTTATTACTAGTTTTTACCCGCGGCTTCGCCCGCATACGCAATATATCATTATAATTTATAGCCTATGTGTTATTCTGATATATAAGCTATAGTATTACAAAGTTTCATCTCAATACATTCAGTAGTTTTTGTGTGAAAGAGTAACAAACATCCATACATCCATCCATCCATCCTCACAAACTTTCGCGTTTATAATATTAGTAGGATATGGGGATTGCCAAACAGCCTTCACACATAAAAGTCTATTACCAGTATTAAAACAAACCAAAATAGGCTATCACTTATAAAAATAACACAGATCTAAATGTAACTAGTCCGACTACTGTGTTTGGCCAAATATCAGGCTGTAGCCACAGGCCATAGCTGTCTGTGAGACACTTTTTTAATCCGAAATTGAGGGAAAACAGCTGTTCCATACAAAAAAGTTAATAAACATTTAACCAAATTGCTTCAACAACCTTCAATTTTTTTTTATATTCTCTGCAATCTCTGGAACCACAGTACCTATACTTTTAAATTATGAAATAAGTTATACACTCATTAGTTATTTAACTTACATGGATTGACTGTGAAAGCATGTAAAAGTCTTCCATGTGGGGTAAAAGATGCATCTTTTTCCAATTTTGATACAAAATGGTCAAGATTTGTGACAAACCCTGGAGCTAATACTTTCTTCAAAGCACCTTCGATATCATCAGCTTTCATACCATCTGATTTACTCGGTTCAATCTGTGAACACATATTTATTTGCTTCATTTAATAATTCAGTTATTGATAATTATAAAAGAAGATTTTAATCATTTATTATACCAATACTTTTTTTACACATTAAAAGCTTAAGCTTAGCTAAATTTAAAAATAAGGGGACATCTGACACACATTCTCTGACAGAAAACTAAGCAAAGCTTGTCATATGGCTGCCAGAGACTGATATACTACTTATACATATTATATAATATGTATTTAATAGATAAATAATAACTAAATAACACCCAGACACAGAGCAAACCCCTATGTTCATCACACAAATACTTGCCCTGAATGGGAAACAAACCCACGCCTCTTTGATCCTGTAGTCAGGATCACTAAAGCAGTCAATAAGGTAGTATTATGTGGTAAATAGTAGGTATGTGCGAGTTGCACAAAGATGTATTATAATGACATAAATTATACACTTTGTGCTTAGTCATTATGCTTATTTGTCATTTACAAATTTTGAGTTTCTCATTGTGTTGAAAAATTATTAATTTTACTCCTATTGAGTAATGAAGCAGCATGAAACCTCTTTTGCTAAAGCCTGAGTCATTGGGTCATAAATTCTTTGTTTCGGTCTTGATCACACCCATAGGTTGTCCATACTATAGACCAGTGATGGCAAACCATTGGCATGCAACAAAAATCTTCAGGCTATAAATGAAAATATATTTCTTAAAAAAATGAAAAAAGTAGCATCTATTCCCATGGTTCTATCAGTAATGCAATGACCTGTATAGTATAATTATAATAAGTCACTCTTTGATCACTTCTACCAACTACACACTGATCACTTATACAAACTCCCTATGTTATTACCTTCCTATTCCCACTAGGACAATTCCTATTGGAAATGTATAGGAAGGTCTATCTCCAGTATTATAACAATTATTATTGTGCAATATACTATATTATTATTACAAGTGACACATAATAATGATAATTCCTTGATGGCACATCATAGGTACCTATAAATTTTCTTTTAGATCAAAAAATAACATATTTTTACAAATTTTGTTAACCTGCAAAAGAAAAAAGAAAATAGGAAATAACTTGCCTTTTCAGAGTATTCAATGCCCAAATATGTCTGTAGGCTTCCGGCACTGTAATACAATCTGATGTGAAGGTCTGTGAAACCAAATATGTTTTCATTCTCGCCAAACACCTGGTGGCACATTTCCGGGCCAAAACTGGTATCATCATTCTCAAGGTCTTCCACAGTCCTCACTGGAATTAACAAATTACATGATTGTACAATTAGATCATGTTAATAAGTAGAAAAGTTGGTGGTTGTTATTACAACAACAAATCAGACAACAAAGGTAACATATTACAACAAAGTTTAAAAAAAAATGTTAAGTAAAACAGAGAATGGAGGTATAACATGTGTATAGTTAATAGAAAATATAAAATGGGGTACATGGAAGCTTTTATCTCAAAATAATAGTTTTACTGGAAGAGTACACATCAAAGAAATTACTCAAATAAGAACAGGATTTTTAAATGACATCATGCGGTTATATCTACAGCACCTCAAATGTTTTTGATGAGGCTAACTCAATATGATGCAAGCATAAGAGTCTTACAAAGTTATTAGGAAAATTGAGGAATAAGCATCATGACTAATAATAATACACTTGAAATCTGCACAATCGAAGTACAAAATATGAGTAGATAATATGAGCATGTATTTGCTTACATATTATTGTTCACATATAAACAAGATAAAGTTATGCGAAATATATAAGCATAGCAATAGCTGACCATTTTCCTTACAACGGTCAACAATGTATGAAAACAAATGTATTAAAGCAGTGGGTAGGAACCTACAACAATATCTTACATACGTACCCAACTTGAGTTCCAAGACCTCATTCCCATCTACAACTAAATGGCACAGGGCATCAGTCATTTTAACAGAGGTATGTTTATCATCAAAGATGAAGATCTCCTAATTCCCGCCGAAACTGGCAAACGGTCGATGGATAGATGCTGCGTCGCCTTGCATGGGATGGTATCTGAGTCTAGTTAACGGTGTTATAATAATTTTTGGACTAAATACTTAATGTGGCTCCGTTAACGCACTATCTTAATATGAATTTAACAACAAAATTACAAAAATTGCTTTCCACGGGAAGTATAAAACGAAAACGAACCGAAAAATTAATTTTAGCGAAAATACTGACAGCTGACAGCTGAATGCAACAGAGTTTGACAGCTTAAGCAAGATTTCAAAGTCAAAAATGTTTCTAAAGTCAATATCAACTACAATTGATGCACAGATTTAAAATGTTATTTTTTTCTCGTCGAAACAGAAAACTTTGCAGTAAACGCTTTAGCTGTTAGGTCCATTTGGATATAATGTCGGAATTAGAACAATGAATTTAAAGCTTAAGCACCGTGTTTTTCTGACATTGCCAATAATCTATCATCAAATTACAAAAATCAAAATAAATTCATAGCCGAATCATTACATTAAATTGTTTTATTTTTATTCAAAGATTGGAGAATGATGAATGCATTTTGCCAATTTTGATGTTTTAAAAGTAGGTTGCAAAGAAAGCGACATCTGTCTGTGGTTTCATTTATGTGACGTCATTATGGCCTGGTTGGGTTAGGATTGGATTGCTTGGAAATTTTTGTTAAATATCTTGTATTTTAGTGTAATATATGTTGTGCTACTTAATTTAGTTTAGTAATATAAATACCTCATAGAGTACCGGTAATTCTGGTGCCAAAAAGTGATTGTTTCGACGACATTCTCTGGCGAAAATGAATCGCCATGAAGGTGGGTAATGATAATCAAAATTTGTTCGATGCTATTGTCACTGCAAATTTCATTGCGAAAAACACTGAAACAGTGACATCACATCGTAATATTGGCTGAGATTCAAAGAACTTATATGCTTTCTTATGCTGGACAAAGAAATCGATAAAATACTTACGCATAAATATTGACAACGTTTCAGGAGTCAGCTGTGATTCTTGTTTGAAAAATAATTTTAGAGGACGACGTTACAAATGTTTGATCTGCATCGACTACGACTTGTGCGCAGCCTGCTATGAGTCTGGCGCTACCACAAACCAACACACTACAGAGCATCCTATGCAATGCATTCTATCTAGGAGTGACTTTGGTAAGAATCCCTGACATGCCTAGTATACTTACCTAAAGCTCTTTTCGACGTACATGGCACATCTGTCATACTCTTCACACATTCTTTTCTCCAAATGAGATGAATTTGTCATAAAATCAAGATGCTTCTGATACAACAGCAATTAGACTTTTCTGACACTATTTTGATGAACACAAGTCTCATCATAATGAAATTGTACAAATCCAATACACAAATCAAATGAGAGTTGGTAGACTTCAGATAAATAATTTAACAAATTCAACAACAAACAGCTGTTCTCGGCTCAGATAACAAAGGAAAGACAAAGTTTTATTTGGGGTTTGAAACCAAATCGGGATTTGAGCCCAGATACTGATCTGGCCCAGAGACAATTTACTTTCTAACCATTTGTAGTTACTAAATAATAAAAGACTAGAAACAATATGAAAAGGAGTGTACTTTTAGTACCAATTAAATAAATGTTTTATTCATCTTTGTGTGATAAAAAGTCTATGAATCCCTTCATTGTAAAAGAAGTACAATTAATCATTTTTATTTGGCATGCTTATCAACATAAGGTATTAGAGGCACATATACAGAGATATATGCAGAGTACAGACAGCTTTTAATAATCTAGAATAAATTATGTCAATAAATATGTCATATCCAATAAATAAGTACTATGCTTTTTGGTGTGATTAAGTAATTTGATTCGCCATAAAAATATTGTCAATGAAAACTCACAAATGCTATTAAAAAGTTATTTTAAAGTAGTGGATAAAACTATAGTCTTTACCAATTTCTCCATCTCTTATCCTTGCTAAAATTATAAATCTAAAAGAACTTGCTTTCTATCATTGAAATCAGTGAATAATTCATACCATCTCTTTATCAATTTCAATAATATAATACTGACATAATCGAAGGCCAAATAATTTGTTGTGCTATCATTTTTTGAGGGATATCATCATTCACAGTTTATTATAGCCTCTTTTACTATATAAGTGAAATGCACAAAGCAATACCAAACAAGCTTATAAACTTCTTATTGGAACTAGATATTCTTTGTAAAGTTACACGGGCAGTTTGCTGATGTTTGTAGAATAGTCCTGTATAACAATATTTATATCATGGCATATTGGTGAATGGATTACAGGACCTTCAAAAATTGCTACTTTTGCGTTACATTTCTGGAAAGGCTTGTATAAAGTCAATTATTTTGTTTTTGTGAAAAATAATTAAGGATAATTATATTTAAACTATAAATAAAATTAGCCCACAAATAATTATTCTTTCTATAGATGTTTATAAATAGTTTTCTCCAAGTATTTAGCCACATCTATCCCACAGGGAGCGGCATCATAGTGATCTTGCATAATGCACACATTTAGGAACCTAGGGCATAAAAGGTGCTGCAAAGTATGCACTGCACCGCAATTTGCACTGTGCTGCTGTGGTGTCTAAAATATCCACGGGGGCTCATGTGAGCCACAGGAGAACACTGTCTATTGAGGGAGTAGGGAATCTTAGTGGGTTCTATGAAGCATCATTTGTTATTATTTTTTTTTGTGTAGAATAGAACTACATTTGGCCACCAACTCGCCTGATGGAAAGCGAAGTTGTAGCCGAAGATGGAGTTTGTAGACCTAGAAGATCACTCTTCACTTGCAAATATCCAAATTGTCAGAAAACAATGACGGAGGCAGGGCATTCCAATCCCTGGCAGTCCACATTATGAAGGGAGAATCGAATCGCTTAGTACGAGCAGGTGGTATGTCGACTATGTAGGGATGGTATTTATGCGACTTCCGGCTTGTTATGTTGTGAAATAAAGATTAATAATTGTTATATTTGATTACCATGTTGTCAATTTCAGATTTATACTACGGCGGTGAAGCATTGACCCTAGAACAGCCACAAGCATACACATGTCCGTTCTGCAACCGGATGGGTTTCACAGACACGGCGCTCATGGAGCACGTCACGGCCGAGCACGCCGACACCACACTGGCTGTAAGTACTCTACGTTACCAGTCCTTGCCCTTAATATTGGGAGCACTGGAATTGATTGAGAGGCCAATAATGTACAATTTTGTAGGACTGCACTCAAACTCACTGCAATATCTGACTAGAGTGACACCGTACTGATTTCTTTCAAATACATTCTGCAGCCAGCATGTAGTCTCTACAACAGTGCTAGCTTTGTGTCGCCAGACGAATCTGTAGCAGACGCTGTAGCAGGCAATTGGATATGCTATTTTAGAGAAAAATGCTTCTGTCAATTCTGAGCTTCTGAATCTAGAGGAGGTTGGTACATTGTTTCTTCTGAATGGACTGACAATCTCAACCGACATTGTAGATATTCCCCTTGTGGGCACCGTGCATTTTGATTCCATGTTGCTTATGTAGACAGTAAGAATGTGGAATTCTTGGCCTGAAACTGTTTTTCTATCTGAGCCCAGTTTAGACGGCTTCAAATCAAGAGCAAACAGGCACCTTTGATGTAGTCAAACACAAAACTCTTGTGAATAAACTAGAACATAAACCAGACCTAGTAGTTCCCCATACAATAGAGCTTGTGAACAGTCCCTTTATCTAATCTTCATATGCCTATATCTCGACTCGCTCTTGACCAATTTGGTTAAATCTCTCAAATCTTGTTAGAATTTACCCACTTTGTATAGAATTCATATAGATCTTTCCAAATTTAATCGGAATCGGCTAATAAATAGCGCGACAGCAAATTTGCCCTCGTTTTGAGGGAAATACCCCCCTGTTCAAAAATCGCCGACGACCAAAAAACTCCATTAACTCCATTTTGACAAAAGCAAAATCATCGATTTAAATCGAAGACCACTTTGTTCACTCAGTCAATAAGTTCTACTTTAATTTTCTTAGGATGTAATCTAATGTATATGTTCTTGAAAGTAATAAAAAATAAATTGTAGGTCATAACAAAAATAAATATTCTGCAATCATTTTCCTGTTCATTTCCTGGGTATTTTAAACCTACTGAAATTGAACATTAGTGGTCTAATCCGCGATTATCAGCTACTGTTTGTATTTATAGTAAAAATAACTACTTAATCAGAGTTACTTCAACATTATCTAACTACTAAAATACATATATGGTTATTGTTAGTCTATTTTTCACTCATATTCATATTTATTTGCTTCCACAATGTTATAAAAAGATGGTAAAGACTTAAAATATGTACAATTGTGGGCCCGAAACAGGAAGAAATTTATCATTCAAGGAAGTATGATCATGACCTTTCTGTATTTGAATAAAGAAAAATAAGCTATAAACAACTGATTTATACACTTCATAGCGTCGTTGCAGTACCTGGCACTGCCAGGTAAAAACTCCCACTTTACAAACACTAGGGGTTGAACTTGAAATCACTACTGTTTCACTCGTAAAAGTTGACATGCAATGTTATTACTGCAGTAATGCTCCACCGCATTTTGTAATACTACAAGAAAATTTGCATATTTCAATAACAATAAATTCAAATTCGTGATTTATTTACGTACGTATAAAATAAATAATTATAATTTTGTATGTCTCAAATGACACATCTTAGATCGCATCTGTGAACATTAGCCGAAAGTAGTTAAATGCTAACCTATTTTGTTTTTTTTTTAAACGTATTGGGTTTGCCTAAAGCTTCCTTTCACGCGCCGAAAGAGTAAAATGCACCGCAGTCATCAATCTTTACATGAAATCGTATGTAATGCATTTTGGCAACAGAAACAGACTTTAGACAAAGAAACTTAAAAATTTAACAAGATTGAATTAAAAATTTAAAAATAAAACCAACTCACTAAGATTCCGACCTCAGCTACCAAAAAAGCTGATAACTTTGAAACGGCTGAACCGATTTTGATTAAACATATCTAAGAGCACTCCTTAACTTACGGGAGAGACGGTAGAAGTAAAAACATCACTTGAACGTCAAGGTCACGGTCACTTAATAGCCTTGAGTGGTCATCAGCGGTGTAAAGTTACACGATTTCAAGTATGCAGTATCATAACATAGAAAAACATTCATCAAACGAACATCCCGCGAACTATGTTGATATAAAAATACCGTAGTAGGTATAGCCTAATTTCTAGATAATCTTATTTTATAATGGAATAATAGAAATAACAGTAATAAATGCGAAATATTAAATACCTAAGTGAACACACGTGCAGGCGTCTTGCGCCGCTTAAACGAATTAGCACAATATAAAGAGAGAGGGATTTCGGCGGTCTACTCTCCCTCAATCTTATGAATTTTTGATCAGGATACGTGTCCTAACGCAACGCGAGTATAGCCGGAAACATACTATCGGACGCGGCTTACGGACGCGACTGCCAGCCGCGACTTAGCAATGTGAACAGTCTTAAAACATCCGGTGTGCCAGATCGCTCTCGGACGTCCGAACGCTCAAGGTCGTCCGAAGGTGACGTCCGCGACTTATGTCCGATAGTGTGCACGGCTCAGTGTACTTTCATAGTCTAGATACCTATCAGTCGCGTCCGTAAGCCGCGTCCGATAGTATGTTTCCAGCTTAACATTTTTTACAAAAGTGCACAACGCCACTAAAGAATTTTTCACTTCAAAAAATGCAAATATAACAACAGGTCTGTTTTTGTGTCATAATCCTATTCCCTGCCCCCATCAGCAGGTGGTGTGCCCGGTGTGCGCGTCGATGCCGGGCGGCGAGCCGAACTTCGTGACCGAGGACTTCGCGGGCCACCTCACGCTCGAGCACCGGACGGGCCCGCGCGACCTCATCTCCTTCCTGGACGAGCCGAGCGGCATCCGGCACGGCGGCGTGCGGCGCGTGCCTCACTCCTCGCGCGGCGTTAGTCGCGCTCGCCGGACTAACATGCAGTTCAGGTGAATACACGCAGGTCTCAATCGAACCTCATGACCAAAGACTTCGCCGGCCGCGTCACGCTCAAGCACTGGACGGGCCCGCGTGACCTCATCTCCTACTAGCCCAAGAGGGAACCGCAAAAATAGCAAGATTCATTTTATTTTAGAAAATTCAAACTGGTATCCCCACCAAAAGCTAAACATCTTAGCTGACTGAATCCGGGGTATTGTTGTACACCACCATGACAACCTAATACCAAAAAATCAGCTTTTAGAAAGTAGTTGCATTTTTTGCCCTCACCTCCCGGGCTATAGCACCGACATGCAGTTCAGGTGAATACACGCAGGTTTCATGCGTCTGGCGGACCGCTGCGGTCACAGAGATACGAGGTGCATTCAATAAGTACCTAGCCTCATCGCCAGAGGGCGCTGTAGTTTCAAAACAGTTTTACCACAGTGTAGCACATTCTTTTTTAATTCTTTTTTCAAATTTTCATTCCAATCCCTTCATTTGTTTTAATTTGACAACTTATGGAAGCGAACGTATCGATCGGTTTTACAAAAATGGAAAAAGAGCAATATCGTTCGGTGATTAGATTCCTATTTTTGGAAGGGAAAACGCGCATCGAAATCAAAGAGCGCTTGGATGCTGTGTACGGTGACTCTTCTCCATCGATGGCCACCGTCAAGAATTGGTTCAACGAGTTTGCACGTGGCCGTACGTCGGTTTTTGATGAACCACGTCCAGGTGCACCGAAAACAGCTGCTATGGAGGAAAACATTAAAAAAATCCATGATCTCGTATTGACAGATCGCCGATTGAAGGTTCGGGAGCTAGCTGAGACTGAAGGCATTTCAGAAGGAACAGTGTATCATATTCTTCACGAGGAACTCGGCATGAGAAAGCTGTCGGCGCGATGGGTGCCGCGTTTACTCACACCGGAAAACAAGTGCAACCGTGAGACCACATCGGAGACGTGTTTGGCGCTGTTTAAGCGGAATCCAGCGGAGTTTTTGCGTCGTTTTGTGACCGTCGATGAAACCTGGATCCACTGGTACACACCAGAGACCAAGGAGCAATCAAAACAATGGATCCAGACCGGGGAACGTGCTCCAAAGACGGCGAAAACTGTAAAATGGGCCGGAAAAGTTATGGCCACCGTTTTCTGGGATTCACAAGGTGTGATCTACATCGATTACCTCGAGAAGGGTAAAACAATTACAGGGCTTTACTATGCCGATTTTTTGGCCCGATTCGACGCCGAATTAAAGAAAAAACGACTCCATCTGGCGAAGAAAAAAGTGCTGTTTCACCACGACAACGCACCGGTTCACACGTCTGCCGTTGCCATGGCCAAATTGGTCGAATTACGCTACGAATTGCTGCCCCATCCACCGTATTCTCCAGATTTGGCCCCTTGTGACTTCTTTCTGTTTCCTAATCTGAAAAAATCTCTCGCCGGGAATAGATATGGATCAAATGAGGAGGTCATCGCCGCCACGGAGGCCTATTTTGCAGAGTTTGACAAATACTATTTTTCGGACGGGTTAAAAAAGTTGGAGCATCGCTGGGCTAAGTGTATCGAACTAAAAAGAGACTATGTTGAAAAATAAATTGCCACTTTTCCAAAATTTTCGTTTACTTTTTGTAGGCTAAGTATTTATTGAATGACCCTCGTAGCAGAGGGATAATGTGGTCGATAGAGAAAATCTGAAGAAGATGCATTGATTTATTATGGGATGAGTTAGAAAGAGACATGAAAAATATATCGATTATGTGGCTGTTACCGTGTTTTCTCCCGATAGTGTCAAGTTCCAATTCATATTTGACAGTTTTATCAGCTCTGAGCAAAGATTTTCTATACAGTTTTGTGTTTGAGAATTGCCTCAAGCGACAACAGCGCTATCTCTCTAGTTGTTTTAGCTCCGTGAGTTCAGGTGCATACACGCAGTTTTTATACGTCTTTTTCTTCTTTTATATTTTGGCGTCGCATGGTTATACTTTTGCTAGTCTCAAGTATAAGTTTTTTACATTTTTAATTTTTAATGTACATATTATTAATCTCAGATTAATAGTAATTATTATTCTGTTTTTCAATATATTTATTTAAACTATTACGGTATTTAACACCAATTACGTTAAATAAATCATAGTTACTGTTACATTATTATTAGAATTAAAATAATTGTCGATCATTAAATTTTCTTTTTGTGATAAACATTTCAAAAATTGACGCGCTCGCAGGATTTGAACCTGCATCCCTTTGGGATTCCGGACCAGATGATTTGTCCAAATTAAGCTAGAACGCTGTACTATGAACCCGCCAAATTAGTAAAGTGTTTATCATTTTACTACCAACTTCTAGTGTTAGAAGCGTCATCTGTGACTACCGCGTTAAACCAGACAGTTGTCACTCAATGTGAAATTATTAGAATTTCTAGCGTTTTTTAGCTTTCTAGCTTAATTTGGGCAAAGCATCTGGGCCGGAATCCCAGAGGGATGCAGGTTCAAAACTGCGACCGCATCAATTTTTGAAATATTTATCACAAAAAGATCTTTTTCTATAAACCTAGTGTGTGAAGCGCGATAAAATCATTTCATTAATCATTAAATTAACAAATAATTTATTTGATATTTTGTGAACAACTCTCTAGGACCACATTTTAAGTAGTAATGAATGATTTAAGTTTCTCTTGCTCAAGAAGCGCTGGTCGGATTGGCCGCCACGCCCGCCTTAACGATGTCATACGCAGGGCTTTTGTCACCGCCAATATTGCAGCCGTACTCGAACCGAGTGGGTTGGCGAGTGGTGATGGCAAAAGGCCCAACGGCATGACGCTGATCCCATGGAAGTGTGGACGGCCCTTAGTATGGGACGCAACTTGCGTCAATACTTTGGTACCGTCACATCTTTCTGAGACTCAGAGTAGGGCTGGAGCTTCGGCCAATTCGGCGGAGCAGCACAAGCGGCGCAAATATGCTAACCTCGGTAGTGGTTACATATTTGAGCCATTTGGAGTTGAGACTTTGGGTCCGTGGGGGCCGGGAGCTCATCTTTTAAAAACAAGTCTTTCTGAGCGTCTGGTGGACGCGACGCGTGACCAAAATGCTGGTGTTTATTTGGCTCAACGTATAAGCATTGCTATTCAGCGTGGCAATGCTGCCAGCATGCTGGGCACGCTGCCAACTGGCAGTGGGCTTGAGCACTTGGATTATCTTTAGACCTTCAATGGTCTGTGGATGATCCAATTGCTTTCTATGTAGTAGTAGTGTAGGTAGTGTTAGCATATAAAGTAGTATTGTATCATGTTGTAGTTAATAAAGGCACTTTTGCCCGTTAAAAAACGGTTTAAGTAGGTTATAATGATGACTACGACAATATTCTAGACTAATATCTCCGTCATGTAGGATTATACCTCGCATACAGGATGTAAGAGGAATGCTTCGAAAAAAAATACATACAGACGAACCTAGAACCTCCTCATTTTTGAAAGTTAGTTAAAAAGTGACATTTGTTTCGCGATTTTGTTGTTCGTTCCGTAGTAAAAGCTGTTTATAATGATGAGTATAATGACCCTCTTTCTGTTTCGGGAGCGTTCCCCTTACACCCGTGTTAATAGATATTTTCATGTCATACAACGGTGGTGCGTAGATGCGCGCGCGGCGTCGTAGTGTGTCGCGCCGTACCGCTCGCGTGCGCCGACTCTAAATTTAAATGAAGGTCTTACATATTCAGCACGGGCGGCGGCATCGCGTCCCTATCGCCGTCGTCGCGCGACGCCGTCGTCGACCCCATCACCGAGCTTCTCTCGCAGCTGTCGGGCGTGCGGCGCGCGGGGCAGCCCGGCACGCCCAGCCAGCTGCAGCAACTGCAGATGCAGCTGCAGCTCGAGCGTCAGCAGGCCAGCGTGAGTGTTCCCACGACAGACAGAGCGCGCGGCACGCGGGGCAGCCCGGCACGCCCAGCCAGCTGCAACAACTGCAGATGCTGCTGCAGCACGAGCGTCAGCAGGCCAGCGTGATTGTGCCTACGACAGACAGAGCGCGCGGCACGCGGGACAGCCCAGCACGCCCAGCCAGCTGCAACAACTGCAGATGCATCTGCATCACGAGCGTCAGCAGGCCAGCGTGAGTGTTCCTACGACAGACAGAGCGCGCGGCACGCGGGGCAGCCCGGCACGCCCAGCCAGCTGCAACGAATGCAGATGCAGCTGCAGCACGAGCGTCAGCAGGCCAGCGTGAGTGTTCCTACGACAGACAGAACGCGCGGCACGCGGGGCAGCCCAGCACGCCCAGCCAGCTGCAACAACTGCAGATGCAGCTGCAGCACGAGCGTCAGCAGGCCAGCGTGAGTGTTCCTACGACAGACAGAACGCGCGGCACGCGGGGCAGCCCGGCACGCCCAGCCAGCTAAAGCAACTGCAGATGCAGCTGCAGCACGAGCGTTAGCAGGCCAGCGTGAGTGTTCCTACGACAGACAGAGCGCGCGGCACGCGGGGCAGCCCAGCACGCCCAGCCAGCTGCAACAACTGCAGATGCAGCTGCAGCACGAGCGTCAGCAGGCCAGCGTGAGTGTTCCTACGACAGACAGAGCGCGCGGCACGCGGGGCAGCCCGGCACGCCCAGCCAGCTAAAGCAACTGCAGATGCAGCTGCAGCACGAGCGTCAGCAGGCCAGCGTGAGTGTTCCTACGACAGACAGAGCGCGCGGCACGCGGGGCAGCCCAGCCAGCTGCAACAACTGCAGATGCAGCTGCAGCACGAGCGTCAGCAGGCCAGCGTGAGTGTTCCTACGACAGACAGAGCGCGCGGCGCGCGGGGCAGCCCGGCACGCCCAGCCAGCTGCAGCAACTGCAGATGCAGCTGCAGCACGAGCGTCAGCAGGCCAGCGTGAGTGTTCCTACGACAGACAGAGCGCGCGGCACGCGGGGCAGCCCAGCCAGCTGCAACAACTGCAGATGCAGCTGCAGCACGAGCGTCAGCAGGCCAGCGTGAGTGTTCCAACGAAAGACAGAGCGCGCGGCACGCGGGGCAGCCCGGCACGCCCAGCCAGCTGCAGCAACTGCAGATGCAGCTGCAGCGTCAGCAGGCCAGCGTGAATGTTCCTACAACAGACAGGGCGCGCGGGGCAGCGCGTTATATGCTCCGCTGTTTCCCTCTTAGACTCTGTATTATTGCTTGCGGTCTGTTTGGACTGAATTTTATTTTGTACTGTATTCTACATGCACTAAATTGAAAATCACCTTTTCCCAAAATGTCTGATTTTCTAATTGTCATCGTTCATGAATGAACCATTTTTGAAATGTCTGACGGAACAGGTACAATCAGAAACAATACCTTTCGAAACATTTAGAGATCCGTCAAACTTAAAGGTAGTTTATCTCCGTAACTGTCAATTCTAGACCATTACTGGCTTCACAAGAGTGACAGAACTCGACGAGATCTACATTTCGCATAATATTATTTTACAATATACTTAATAATTATTTGCCATATTAACTCTGAATTTGCTCGGGAACATGTTATAAAGCAAGTAAAATGTCAAACTACATAGTCGTGGCTCTTTTCTCTTAACTCATTTATATAAATATGCTCGTAGGAGCATGCGACTAAAGTGAAAAAAACACCATAGAGATAAGTTTTTATTTTGAGGCTGCTACGTAGGATTATTTATTGCATAGTGCACCTCTCATAGTGCAACTTTCATCTCATGTCAATGTCATCTAAATGCTAAAAGATCTTGGCAGTACTTGTATAGACCAGCCAATGAGAGAATGCAATCCTGAAATCTGTCAGTTGGTAATGACATAGACGAAAATATTATATGTAAAATTATGTTTGTACTGTACTGTACTGTATCAGGCTTTGAATAGTCCACTGCAAGACGTAGGCCTACCCACGAAGGGTGATTGGGCCATATCCACCACGCTGGCCCAGTGCGGGTTGATGGATTCACATATGCCATCGAATTTCTGCATATGTCCGTAGAAGAAATTCGGCCTCACGATGTTCTTTACTGAAAAGCTAGTGGTGTGAAATTCCGTACATAAATTCCAAAGAACTCATTGGTACGGGACCGGGATTTGAACCCACGACCTCACGATTTTAAGGCGGGTGTCACTACCTCTAAGCCACCACTGCATTTAATTTTTTTTTGAATAAAAATAAAAAAATAAATTCTGTCTTATGAACTACTACTTACTACTACATACAAGTACTAGCAAGTGCAGCCATACGATGTCCTCTCACAAGGTGGACGGATGACCAATTAGTAAGCTGTATTTCTATTTTTCATACAATTTATTTTTCATTACAGTTTTCATATTTATTACAGTTTGTTTATTTTCATTAGTAGAACATATCAAAACAACTCACAATGAGGAGGGGCATTATTATTTACGAAAAATATCTGATTTAAATGTTTTCATGCTATAATGTTTCTGATTGTACTTCAGATTGACATTTTTCATATTGACATTCTAGAAAATAGCCATTTTAAAAATCAGTCATTTTGGGAAAAGTTGATTTTAAAATTAGTTCATACTGAGCACAGTACAAAATAAGATTCAGTCTAAACAGACCGCAAGCGTATTTTTTCTATCTTGCTATTCTATACTTTGAGCAATTGGGTGGCCCCTAAGTAAGATTACCCCAAAGCCTCATAAAGTCACGGTCCGGCTCTGCAGAGAGAGTTGAAACGCTCTTGTGATGTGTTGCAGGCAGCGCGACAGCAGCTGGAGCGACTGCCGCGGCGCGCGGGCGGCGCGGGCGCGGCCCCCGCCCCCGCGCCTCAGCCGGCCGCCGCGCAGCCGCAGCCGCCGCCCGAGCCCGCCGACTCGCACTTCCTACTCGCCGGCTTCCTCGGTGAGCGAACGGTTCATTACGTGTGATACCCTCCTCGGAGCCGGCCGGCTTCCTCGGTGAGCGAACGGTTCATTACGTGTGATACCCTCCTCGGAGCCGGCCGGCTTCCTCGGTGAGCGAACGGTTCATTACGTGTGATACCCTCCTCGGAGCCGGCCGGCTTCCTCGGTGAGCGAACACGAGGTTCATTACGTGTGATACCCTCCTCGGAGCCGGCCGGCTTCCTCGGTGAGCGAACGGTTCATTACGTGTGATACCCTCCTCGGAGCCGGCCGGCTTCCTCGGTGAGCGAACGGTTCATTACGTGTGATACCCTCCTCGGAGCCGGCCGGCTTCCTCGGTGAGCGAACGGTTCATTACGTGTGATACCCTCCTCGGAGCCGGCCGGCTTCCTCGGTGAGCGAACGGTTCATTACGTGTGATACCCTCCTCGGAGCCGGCCGGCTTCCTCGGTGAGCGAACGGTTCATTACGTGTGATACCCTCCTCGGAGCCGGCCGGCTTCCTCGGTGAGCGAACGGTTCATTACGTGTGATACCCTCCTCGGAGCCGGCCGGCTTCCTCGGTGAGCGAACGGTTCATTACGTGTGATACCCTCCTCGGAGCCGGCCGGCTTCCTCGGTGAGCGAACGGTTCATTACGTGTGATACCCTCCTCGGAGCCGGCCGGCTTCCTCGGTGAGCGAACGGTTCATTACGTGTGATACCCTCCTCGGAGCCGGCCGGCTTCCTCGGTGAGCGAACGGTTCATTACGTGTGATACCCTCCTCGGAGCCGGCCGGCTTCCTCGGTGAGCGAACACGAGGTTCATTACGTGTAATAAATACTTTAGAGCCGCCGGCCGCAGTCACCACGGTCCGAAATGTACTGCGTTCGCGGTCAACATTTACGGCGCAATACGCTAAATCAGATTATTTTGACAAGTGACTTCGTCAGTTTGAGAAGAAACAGAACACGGAAGAAATTCCGTGAATTTCATTAATTTCTTTTAGTAATTGTATGGAAATGTTTGGTGTAGGTGGCACAGAAGAGCAGTCGACGTCGGAGACGGCGTGCCGCGCGGCGCTCCTGCGCGCGCTGATGCTGGCGTCGCTCGGGCGCGCGCCTCCCCCCGCGCCGCCCGCCCCGCCCGCGCCGCCCGCCCGCCCCGCGCCGCGCGCCGCCCTCCCGCAGCCGCCGCACGCCGTGCTGCGCGTCAAGCCGCAGCCGCGCACCAAGGTACCTACACGAGTCATCACTCCACACTGACGTCGCCGGGGCGCGCGCCTCCCCCCGCGCCTTATTTTTCGTCTTGGCTGGAGACGCTCCCCGTGTTTATATCAGTGATATCAGTGTCTGGCAGCCCTATCACAAGCTTTGCTTAGTTTGGGGTCAGAGACCGCGTGTAAGATGTCCTCCAATATTTATTGATGAAAGTATTGGTGATGTTTGCAGGAGGGCGGCGGCGTGGCGCGCGGCGCGGTGGGGCGCGGCGTGGCGGAGGGCAGGTAGGGCCGCGCGCGCCCCTCGCCGCAGCGGACGCTTGCGTTTGTTCTGTCGCCCCCCGCACCCCGCGAGGGCGCGTGCGCGGACACGACACTGACGGAATGTTCACTCCATCGAGCCGACCGCTTCTCGGACAACTTTGGCTAGTCACTGCTGTGAGGCGAGGGTTTCAACGGGAAATCCACTTTGGTAGCTCTCTCGTTACGCCGGAACTATCCTCTTGGCGGCTGTGATGTTGGCTGCAAGCTTCAGAATACCCAATAGGCTAGTGGACACATTGTTTTTGATGTCCTCTTGTAACAGCTAACGATAAACAAAAACAAAAATAAAATCAACTTAGAAATAAAGAAGTTACAAGCATAATTATTTTCTTGCTACACAAAGAGCGCACTATAGCAGACTATGACGTCACGGCCCGTAGGTGTCATACATTTGCCATACTATGTTATGCTCTGTAGGAATAGGACAACGCATCCCCTCTAAATCTCTACCAAAACTTTACAAGCCTAAATCTCTGAACTTGATTAGCCAATTTTAATTATATTTTCAGTTTACGAATTGTAATTAATTGCAGAATTCACTAATGTTAATACTTTTAGACAGTTAATTCAATACCAGTCAACTACCCTATTCTGACTAAAGTCACGGTAATGGTATCTAAGTATTGTCACTCGACCCTGTCCTTAAAATATATACCTACAGCGCCACGTGGCCACGCAGTACGTATCACGCGCTAGGGGTGCCCACCTTCAGTATATTAATTTCATCTACTTACTCTCTACCTACTTAAGTTTCTTTCTAGTTTCTATTATGATATAAAATAATTACATTTGTAACAAAAAATAAATTCGTTGTGAATAAAAAAGGAAGCGTCCAATAAAAGTACATATTGTGTTTTTGAATATTTTTAGAGTTCTGTAGTAAAACGAGGAACTCGTTAATCGCACGCTTACTTGTTACAAAACCACGCGTTCATTCGTCACTATGACGCGCCGCGACCGACTAGCATACCGAGAGTATACCGAACTCCGAGGCGCGTAGGTATGATTCGCATTCCGACCGTTCCGACCGCCGGAATACTGTTAGAAACCATTATCGTGCTAAAGCTCACTCCACAGCTGCGCGAGAATAGGGTCTTATCCAGCTTGTAGCTAACTCACAGCCGCTAGAAGTTTGATTGGGTCTATACTATTGGACGATATAAAGTTACCGGGTTAGATTTTTAGAAAATTGTAATAAAAATGTGAAAATAACAGCATTATAGCTTGTTTTATAACTTCGTCTAAAAAGTTACAAATACAATATTCTAAGAAAATAATCGCAATATACTATTTGGTAATTTAATTTGGTGAAATTCCTAAAATTCTTACCAGGGGATCTGTAAATAGTTGACTTTGAAAGATATATATATATGGAACTTTACGGAAACTCCATACATCCATCTGTCAAAATTCAGTATGTTATTTATGATTTTCTTACTCAGTCATTTCCATGATGACTGGGTAAGAAAATCATTATTATAATTAGTCCGAGAGTTAGATTATAAAAAAAATTAAGACACGTATTTTTTCTTTTGTCAACAAAACAACAAATGACAAAGATAAATGATAAAGATAGATCCTAGACCGCATATCTGCTTTACATCAGGCAGTGAGTAGTCAAACGCAAACCTATTTGAAATAAAAAAAAAAAAAAAAAAGATAAACTTGTCAAAGTTTGGGAGTGGGGGTCGTGACGTCACCTCTCTCACAGAAGTCTATACAGTCCGGCAAGTATAACTTGGCGCAGCTGTGCGCCACTGTGATCAATGTCAGTGTACTTTTATAACTGCTTCTCTTGTACCACTTTTTATCACTTTAGGCATGATGATAGCACAGTAGTTAACAAAATATTCGCAACGATGTTTACTATGAACTCGGAAGCGTCAAAGTGAATTTTCAAGATAGCGGTTTTAGTTCCTCAAATCGCCACCGCCAACTTATACTTGTGTAACTGTACATTTGTATGGCACTTGTGATGTCACGCGTAACTTTAACGGGCTATATATCTTCATCAATTTTTGTTTAATTAACAAAAGATATGTGTCTAATATTTTTGGTTAGCCCATCTGACGGACTAATTATATGTTTTAGTCATCATGCCTATTATAGAACCCCAGGTAATTTTATCTCGGTCAAAATGTACGAATGCGCGAGTGAAGTAGCTGCCAAATTCGGTCTCCCACTCAAATATTAAATTGCACGGTATTCGAGATCCTTGGGGAGGAAAAATGCTGACATGTGGCTCGCCCGCTCTTCCTACAGGACCTGGAATATCGTGTAGTGTAATAGGAGTTTTACACGATCAATCTAGATAGCTATCTGATAAAACTTTTTCTTTTCAAGTCATTCTGCGAAGCTTTTAATTGAATTTTGGAGAATTGCTTGACTGTAATTATGGCATGACTAAGGGTGGGTTGCACCAAATTAATTTAACGTTAACCAAACCCTGACCAGTCGTTAAATCTCTGGGGCCCAAATATTTTTTTATATTTTTCAAATTAGAACAACTAGGAACGTATACTTGTCTTTAAGGACGACTTTTTTTACCTCGACATTTCTTTTTAATTAACGTTCCATTTTACGATTTCCCCCTTTGAAGTCTATGGTTTCTTTTAAAATTGACATGTCCATTAACTGAAATTATTGCGTGAAATAGGTAATTTGATCTAAATTTCGAGAAAAAAGTAGTCCTTAAAATAAGTATAGTATATACTTTCCTAGGCGTTTCAATTTGAGAAATAGGGCCCCTGGATACGTCAAATGTCAAAAATATTTGACATAACCAGAACTTTTACGACTGGTTAGGTTAGGGTTTGGCTATTGTTAATTTAGTGCAACCTACCCTAAAAGTTGGTTCCTTTTGTTTTATTGAGTGAATTGAATTTTTTTAGTTAAGCCATTATGTTATGTTTGGTCCAGTTAAGCATTACTTGCTTTATATACAACTATTTATACCCAATTTGCCCGCTGATCTCTAATTTTCGTTTTCAGGATCACAAATTTTAACAAAATTGTGTAAAAATTTAATCTATGTATATATTTATTTCAGTGATCACGCTTAATGATAGCGATCTAGATTAATCGAGCAATTATGGATGTATATGGGTCTCACATATAAATCTGGGCAATAGACTTTATACATGTTGTATTTTAATAAAACATTATACCTAATTGCTTTATATTCTGATGTAGCACTCAATAAACATCACTCTTAGCGATAAGGTTTGTTGTTTCACTAGTTTGTTTTTTTTTTGTTTTCTTTTTGTTTGTAATAACAGTGTGAACAATAAAGAGTTTATCTACATAACAAAACTAATCAGACAGGACTAAAAATATTGCCATCAACCCATTTCACATTAATCTATAACATATTTTTTTTAGAAAGTGGATTCGGCGTTTACTTATTCTTCATACAAAACTAAGCTCCGCCTTGAAGTCATTAGACATTTGTCGGCCATATTGCGGTAACGCCAATGTGACATTTGATCAGTAGTTCAAATGTCATTAATGTCGTTAATTACGTAGCAGTTTTGCGCCATTTTGCGGGAAACATGTTTCAAAACAGATTTAAAATTTTCAAACTATGATATAGCGAGGTGTTTAATTTTCGCGTAACTGACCAAAAAAAGGAGTATTTTAGTCCTGTCAGATCGGTTCAATTTTAGCGAGTTTTACATCAGAATCGAAGACTCATTTTCTCACCGTTCTGAAACGCCACGCTGAAAACGAGATAGATTTTTTTAGCAACGTTTGAAAGTAAAGCAACATTAGGCTTACCCTACGCGCGTCTTAAAGTGTTAGTATTGCGCACTTGGTTTTGTATTGCGCGGAATGACAGACAATTTATAAAATGAAATTTATTTATTTATTTGAGTTGAGCGCACGGCTTATTAGGTAAACTTGACAAGCTATCAAAAGTGTTATACTTTTCAAGTACTGGCTGACCGAAGTTGTGTGAGTGGAAGAGCCGAGTTATCACCCGAACTTCCTCGAGGCCCGGCGTCAACCGAGACGGTGTGGGCTGTACAGTCAGAAATGAAACACGACGCTACTAGCTCTATTAAGTGACCCAGTGTACCTTTTCAGTGATGGTATATCGGCAAATCGGTCTCACCGGTTATTGACATATTGCATCGATCGTGTGTACTAAATTGCCAACTGATATTGAAGCAAGACAGACCGCACCCTGTGTAGTTCTGTTATGACCTGGGGTGAAGATAGACGTTATGACTCGATGAGGGTACATAAAACTTTCTCTGGAACACTCCTGCAAGGACTAATATAACCGAGATAGTATTAGAATGAAAATGCTTACCATATTTAACCATCTTTAACCCGAAACACAAAAAGATACCGCACCGAAAGTTCTTTTAGCCACGTTGGCCTGTAAAAGCTTCAGAATTTTGATTACGCAGATATTCTAAGTAGGGAGTGAGTGAATGAAATAATCGGTTTCGTTCATTTGTGACGTATCTGGTAAGCGCGTGTAATGTATGATAGTCTCGACTACGACTCGGTTTAGCGCCGTCCCAGTTTGGTTTTGGAATTTAGTAGTTTGGGAAGGATAATACGACCGTTGTCGATCGTCGCCTCCGCCTCGGTGGACGCGCGTCCTAGAGATATGTCATTGTCTATAATATATTGTAGTGGCGCTCGGTCGTCACTATTTAATTTATTGTTTATGAAAGGAGAGGAGTCGATAGAAATCAGCACCGATTCGCCGCCCATTCTGTTTGTGGAACGAGGCGCGAACTTCGACCGACGCTCGCGCCTCACCAAGTTTTGCATTAGTAAAGATATATTTTTGTTACTATAGGGACCTAGGAAATGTAAATATTACGTCGCGTTCTCCTCTCTAAATTTGTTTTATTTTTAATATATTACAACTATAGAAATATGTACCTACTTACCACAAATTTTCACTAGCTACTTGAAGAAGTGCTTATTAGTTTGATTATTATACTCCAACATTACAAAATGTTTGTATGTACCCTAATTAAATTCTATAATATTGAAGTGTATTTCATTATTCTCCTTAACCGATGTTTAATACATAACAGTTCATTTTTAGGGTTCCGTACCCAAAGTGTAAAAACGGGATCCTATTACTAATACTAAGACTCTGCTGTCCGTCCGTCTGTCTGTCTGTCAGTCTGTCACCAGGCTGTATCCCATGAACGGTGATAGAACGTTGAAATCTTCACAGATGATGTACTCGTATTTCTGTTGTCGCTATAACAACAAATACTAAAAATAAATATTTAAGGCGGCTCCAATACAACAAACCTGAATTTTTACCCTTTTTTTCGCTCGATATTAATAACGGTGACAGGTTGATGCTTGAAATTACGAGGGTGCGTTTTTAAGTCCGCGGAATACAGGGGTCGGAGGGGGGTAGATGGCTTGTTGAGGGTTCAACGTGTTCATTGATTCACTCTAGTATGCTATTAAATTTTGTAAAAATGGTATGATTCGTTTTTGAACTATCGAGGACTAAGCCACTTAATCGGGAAAAACATTTGAAAAATTGAGCATCGTTCCGACATAAAGTTCCGTGCCACACTAAGAAAATTTGTTCAAAACATGTTGAAAAAGATTTCATCGGCTTACGGGAATTCTTGCCCTGGGAAAGCGAGATACGATAGTTTCCAAGTGGCACAGCTTTTTTAAACAGGACAGGGAATCACTTGAAGACCAACCATGGCCAGGGCCGTCTACTAAGGTGATTACTCAGGAACTTGGTGAAAAATTTGTATCGGAACATGCTCAAATAAATATGAAACGGCTTGCAAAAAAGGTTAGACTATCCAATACAATCATTTTTAAAATTCTGCACGAAAAAAATTAAAGTTAAAGGTAAGGGTAGGTATTTCTAAAACCAAAAAACACTACAAAACGACATTAAATTGATTATAGGTATGTATTATTAAGTGGCAATTAAAGAAATAAAGGTCTCTTGCACGGCGATACACACGGCCATAAGAGCCGTGTTGCACTGACTGCCCTGTATAAGGTGGAGTTTGATATTTTAAATTATCTACCCTATTATCGAGACCAGACTCTGAGCTATTATTAACTTTTTTCAAAAATGAAAAAAGTGGTGTTTTCTCGTGGTCATACTAGTTTGTCATATCAATATGACCGCGAGGATATCAACATGTCCTCGTGGCCATACTCTCAACAAAGGAGATATTGCAAAAATATATAGAAATTGGGCCACCAAAGGGTACAGTTTTTCACAATTTGCTTCGTTTCTTTCGGAAAATGATTTTCCCGTTATTTTTTACAATAATAAACGTTATCCATTAATAGTAGATTGTATCATAAGGGAGCAAAGAGCGAAGTGAGGGATTCTAGAGTAGATTCTTTAGTAGAATCCTGAACGTAGCGAGGGATTCAAAGTACGTCGCCCGAGCCAAAAATATATTTTGCGCCCGAGTGGAACACTACTTTTCATCACCTCTATGAGAAAATAAAAGGCGCCTCATATTTTATTGTAATTTATTATTATTATTTAATAAAACGTAGAGTAACAACTAAATTGAAATTTAATGGTAAGTACTTATCTAATAATGAAACAAATAAAAACTTATAATTACATACTTTCTTTTCATTCATTTCTTGACGCTGAACACTAACACTACAAATACTTACTTCCAAATTCAAAAAGTGCGCGGCAAAGTTAATTCCGTCGCACTTATAAAGTTCCATAAAGAAACCACCTTTGGGCGCAATTCTATTCTACTTGGTTCGCCTTTAACCAAGTAGAATAGATGTGATGAAAAAGTACTTTTGTGTATTCGGATTGAAAATTACATTGACGTTTGAAATTAGGATACCTACTCTTCTTCTTTTATATTTAAGTTTATGCATTTGCTAGTGTTAAGTATAAGTATTGAACCTTATTGAACCTTTTTTTTTGGTATTTTATCAAAATAGTTCAGTCACATCATAGTCCAAAAACAAGACTTAGCAATGTACACAGCCTGGCACAGCCTTAAGACATCCGGTGTGCCAGATCGCTCTCGGACGTCCGAAGGTGACGTCCGCGAATTAAGTCCGATAGTGTGCACGGCTCAGTGTACTTTCATAGTCTAGGTCGCGGCTGTCAGTCACGTCCGTAAGCCGCGTCCGATAGTATGTTTCGAGCTTAAAGCCGGAAACATTTTATCGGACGCGGCTGACAGCCGCGACTTAGCAATGTGCACAGTCTTAAAACATCCGGTGTGCCCATTGAGGAAGGAATCAAATGGAGTTGCCCTAACGACGAGAAAAACCTGGATACCCACCGCACATAATACGGCGGATTAGTGTTGTTACTACCACACTACACTTATCGATTTCCCCGTACCTATCGATAAAACTATCGACACAAATTAATTTTAGCCGAATCAAACATAATGGCAAACTTTTATATAAAAAATTACAGATGTCAAGGTTGCAGCTGTCATATTCAAGAATCCACACTAGAAATAATCTAAGCTAGAATGTCAGGACGAGTTTTTGGCGGGAACGCGGAAAAGACATGTCGCCTCATTGTATTATTTTGTTAAAGTTGTATTTTTATCAGTGATAATTAGTGAAAATTTGTGGTATTTCATTGATTATGAGCTGAATTACGTGCATGAGTGTGGGCAAGTGATATAATGTGACGTATCATGTCGTTCCGTGTTGTTACCAAAACTCCATAGACACCTCTAGAAAAGTCTCCACTGCTTTACATACTGAGGTATGACTTAGAATTAAAGTGATAGGACTTAATAAGAACTACGTATCGGATGACAGCTGTCAAGCTTAAAAGTGGAATATCTCCGTCACTGTCGATGCTAGACCATTGCTGTCTTCACAAAAGTGATAAAGCTCAAAGAGAGATATGATATCTTTCAGATGACAGCTATCAATATAATCAACTTTTAAGTTTGAGCTGTCATATCAAATGTAGATCTTTTTAAGCTCTATCACTTTTAAGTTTGACAGCTGTCGTCCGAAATGTAGGTCTCGTTGAGCTCTATCACTTGTATCAAGACAGCAATAGTCTAGCATTAATAGTTACGGAGATATTCCACTTTTAAGCTTTGACAGCAGTCATTAGAACAATCTAATAGATTTCATTGAGTGTTATTACTGCTATTAAGACAGTAATGGTCTAACTTCTATAGTTACGGAGATAATAATACTTCTAAGTTTGACAGCTGTTACTTTCACACCTGTCATACCATTTTACTTGTATTAATTCTGGAATGACAGTTGTCAAATTTGACATGAAAAGTGAAATGAAATAAAAATTCAAAATTTTAGCAAATCAATAACACGAATAAAAACTAACCAAAATATCGATAGTTTTTTTGATATAATAAGAACATCGCTATTGTTTTTCGACTCAATATGGCGGACCAGGCACGCGCGACAAGTCACGAAAAATATAGACACTATAGCGAAACTGTGCTGTATAATGTTGGTCTATTCTTATTACGTACATTACATTTGAAAGAGACGCCTATTTGATTATTATTTCGGTTTTTAAACTATTACATGTCAAAGTATCTAAATGTCATTACACCATCTCCATATGATTCCTTCCTCAATGGGTGTGCCAGATCGCTCTCGGACGTCCGAACGCTCAAGGTCGTCCGAAGGTGACGTCAGCGACTTATGTCCGATAGTGTGCACGGCTCAGTGTACTTTCATAGTCTAGGTCGCGGCTGTCAGTCGCGTTCGTAAGCCGCGTCCGATAGTATGTTTCGAGCTTAAGACTGTGCACATTGCTAAGTCGCGGCTGTCAGTCGCGTCCGTCAGCCGCGTCCGATAGTATGTTTCTAGCTTAAGACTGTGCACATTGCTAAGTCGCGGCTGTCAGTCGTGTCCGTCAGCCGCGTCCGATAGTATGTTTCCGGCATTAAAACATCCGGTGTGCCAGATCGCTCTCGGACGTCCGAACGCTCAAGGTCGTCCGAAGGTGACATCCGCGACTGATGTCCGTTAGTGTGCACGGCTCAGTGTACTTCCATTATCTAGATACCTATCCGTCGCAGCTGTTAGTCGCGTCCGTAAGCCGCGTCCGATGGTATGTTTCCAGTTTTAGTTTCCTTCTTCAGAGACTTTTATATCACTGGCCGAAAAGTTCAAATCATGGATTTATCATATAAACAGGATTGAGTAGTGGCAAAGAAAAACGTGCCGACAAGGATACCACATCAGGTGATTGTGTCTCTTTTCCAAGTAGGATGACCAAAACATCTCGATCATCTCGGGATATAATATTTCTTTGGAATGTTACTGCACGTAGGAATCGCAGTTATCTTACCCCTAACTCGTCGTCCTTCGTCATCGTCATCGTTTTAGCAATAGGACGCCTACTGCTGGGCATAGGTCTTCCCTAAAGATCTCTAAAAAACCAATCCCCATAAAAGCAATGGTATAGAATTAACATATACGGAGATAATTCAGTTTCAAGTTTAACAGCTGTTATCGGATATGTAGATCTCGAAGAGTTCTTTCACCTTTGTTAAGACAGCAATGGTCTAAAATTGATAATGACGGAGATGAACCACTTTTAAGTTTGACAACTGTCATCGGAAACGTAGATCTCGATGAGTTCCTTCACTTTTGTGATGACAGTAATGGTCTGGAATCCATTTTACGGTGTTAAACAACGTTTAAGTTTCATAGATGTAATCTTGACACATCACGCAACCCGTGTCAGTACTTAACCACGAAAAACTTTTTCATGAAAAACTTTGTCACTAATAGACTTTATCACGAAAAATCTTAACCACAAAAACTTTTCCACGAATACACTTTGTCACGAAAAATCTTAATAGACTTTATTACGAAAAGTCACAATCATTTTTAGGCATCCGTAGTAAACAAGGCATCCATTTTGAAATAAAAAATGGCGGCCTCACTTTTTTGAAAAAGTCGTCATGGGTGTAGTTTTCGAGGTTTTTGGGGGTGTATATTTCAAAATTGGCATCTATTTTGGAATTAAAGATGGCGGACGTCACTTTTTGAAAAGGCCGTTATGGGTGTCGTGTTTCATTTTTTTGGATTGTAGATTTCAAAAATGGCATCTATTTTGGAATTAAAGATGTTATCCAAAAAGTCGTCATAGGTGTCGTTTTCTGGGTTTTTGGCAGTGTAGATTTCAACAATGGCATCCATTTTGAAGTAATGCCATCTTTAATTCCAAAATGAATCCCAATTTTGAAATATACACTCCCAAATTCTCAATAACAATATCCATGACGACTTTTTCAAAAAAGCAACATCCGCCATCTCTAGTTCCAAAATAGATGCCATTTTTGAAATCTACACCCCCAAAAACCTCGAACACTACACCCATGACGACTTTTTAAAAAAAAGTGACGTCCGCCATCTTTAATTCCAAAATAGATGCCAATTTTGAAATATATACCCCCAAAAACCTATTAAACGGCACCCATGACGACTTTTAGCAAAAAGTGACATCCGCCATCTTTAATTCCAAAATGGATGCCAATTTTGAAATCTACACCCCCAAAAACCTCGAAAATTGCACCCATGACTTTTTTTAAAAACTGACATATTCCATATTTAATTTCAAAATGGATGCCATTTAAATCTACAACCCAAAAAATGAAAAACGACACCCACGACTATGCACCTATTGTACACCCAACATGTTTAAGAAATATGTCCAGTATAGTCACCCTACCACACTTCTTTGTATACACCATATTATGCCATTTGCAATCGACTGTGATACTCTAGTCAAAAATAAAAAATAACTATCAATCATAAAGACGTAGGTTTATTCAGACAAAATAAATATCAAACTTTATTTTATTAGCATCTATTCGCAATTTTAACTAAAATCTTATCAAACTACATTGTTATAAAAACTCAGAAATGGTTAAGACAGTCACGGTTTTACAGGTAATAATTCTACCATATTTAAGTGTCGTTTCAAAATGGCAATAGTGGGAGCGAGACACCCTCATCACTTTGGGAAGTCTCACACGGCACATCGTCTCTCTTATGCCATTTCAAAGGGATATATCTTTTGTTGCTCATTAAGGTTGAATTTTCCTAAGCTAACTTTGAGCCAAATTTCGTCTGTGCGCAATCCAGATTGTATACAAAATCCTTGGTTCAAATCAAAATCGGCATACTCTTTGGTCTCTTTGTCTGTGAATGGTTGACTAGACCGCAGCCGCAGCTGTCTGTGGGACGACTTATGTAAACAAGAATAGAAAAACAAGTTTAGTATCCAACTCTGAGCGGCTTAGTTTCCATGGTCAGGAAATCATTGTTTTAAAAAAGTAGATCGTGAAAATAAATTGCAGCGCCGTGTTTTTAGAATTATAGTAATTTATTCCGCTATTTCTACACAAATATTCTCCCAATGGCTGATTCGACAGTTTCTGATTTAAATAAACTGAAGGTAGTCGAGTTACGTAAAGAATTAAAGACACGAGGACTGCCTACAAACGGTGACAAATCGGAACTCATAGCTCGACTGCAAGCAGCAATGTCTCAAGACGATCATGGGGATATCAACTTGGATTCCGACGAAATAGACTCAGATGGCGTTCTAGAAGATGAGGATGACAAAAGCCAGACGGACATACTTGATGACGCCGCTGTAGATACGTTAAACGAAGAGTTAGCCCTCGCCGAACCCACGAAACCTGTCGTTGAAGAAACGAAACCTACACACAAGCTCGCATTCAAACGAAAGATAACTTCTGACCCAAAAATTAAAACTGATGAAAAAACAGGAGACAAAGAACCCACCGCGAAGAAAATTGTTCTGAATAGAGCAACCTCAATAACGACTCCTGCGAAATGCGCTGATGAAGACAATGAGAAGGAAAAAACAGAAAGTAAACCTGATGTGCCGGCAGAAAGTAATAAAGTTACAATTACTGCAGACATAGATCCTAAAACTAAGCTAGAATTACGAGCCAAACGTTTCGGACTGCCTGTGAAGATGAGTGACAATGAAAGAAAAGAGGCACGAATGAAACGCTTTGGTCAAAACACTGGTATTAGTACCGTCACAGTGTCAAGTGGCACATTAAGTGAAAACTTCGACAAACTTAAGCAAAGAGCAGAGCGTTTCGGACAGTCAGTATCCAAGATCATGACAGATATTGAAAACAAAGAGAAGTTGGAAAAGCGTAAAGCAAAGTTTGGCACAGCATAATAATTATTATAAGTCTTATTCATAAAATAAGTGTAAATCAATGGTTAAAATAAATGCAATTCAGTCAAATATATTTTTTATTTCTAGATTTATTCAACACTGGTTGAACAAATCTCAATATAAAGTGAAACTTCCATTCCATAACAATGATAATATAATCTTTAATGATAATATAATTTATATTATTCAATACCATCACAAAATGGCATTTCTTCAAAATTCACTTCAAAATGGGATGCAGATTTAGGCATTTTATTTTCTGTATTTTCAGTGGAACATGTGTTAAAGTCTTGAGGAATATTTATTGCATGCTCCATATATGGCTCTTTATGTAATAGAGCCCATCGTGAAGCAACCTCCTTCATCAGCGATTTCCTAAATGCCATGCAGTGTATAAATTTGTACTTATTATACTGGATTCTACTAAATCCTAGTTCAGCTAAGGTATAACGCCAGCATTTCATAAGTTTGGCATTTGCCCCAACATGCTTGGAGTCAGGAGTACAAATAATTAATAAACCACCAGGTTTTAACAATGAGTATGCTTTATTACAAGCAGATATCCTTAGTTCTGATGTTGGTATATATTCTAGTAGGAAACTAAAAACCACTGCTTCGAAAGATTCTCTTTGAAGTTCTGTCACTTTATCGCCTTCTAGTTTTATTTGTGCTTCAATAGAAACTTGTAAAAAATCACATTGCAATACAGAATCATTAGCAGGGCACAAATCTATTGCCATTACATCTAAAAATGTTTCATATTCTTTAAATGGATTGTAACAGCTCCCTACATCTAAAAGCTTTACTTTATCACCAAATTTTTCTTCATTCTCTATTTTTTTGTCAATCTTTTGTGCAATACCTTTTTCCTTTTCACAGTAAGTTAAATATAGTTTATCCATGAAGTATTTTTTACAAAAGTTGGCAGCCCATGATATCCTTGATGGCCCTTCGTTATTTTCTGTCCAGTGCTCAGTGGCTAATTTCTCCATGTACTGGGCATATTTAACCAAGGCATTTTTATTTTGACAATGCTCTTGCCATGCCTTTTCCCCTCCTACTTTTGAGGCCATTTTCCTCAAGGATAAATGAACATCTTTCAGGTAGCTTGACAGCATCTGATGTTCACCATCAGTATATGTTTCATCGTCCATTCTCTTAGTAGAGAATTTCTCTACTTCTTCTTTGTTATTAGTGGTGTCTGAACTGTGTGAGAATAGTAGAAGTAATTCGTTTTTGATATTTTCTATTAATAAGTATCTTTGTGATAGAGAGATGAACTTACTTACGAGAGATGATATTACTTAATTTTCTGATCAGAATTCAAAATCAATTTATTGTTTACAACACGTCGGTGGTGAATAATTTTAATTTAGGCATTGAAGTATCGCTGAATTTAGGACGTAGAGATATGTGTTTACCTTTACGACACACACAATAGCACAGATCTCTAGTATACTACACAATAGGTAGATACAATCCCTTCTATATTCTAAGCATTGAAGATTCTAAGGTACAGTAAAAGTACAATCAAGGAAGTTTCATGTTCTCGTATGAAACTTCCTTGCAAAGAGAATGTAATAGTACTTCCTTGGGTACAATCCATAAGCTCCATATGCAACACACACACACAGTGAAATGAAATGTTAACAGGGACAGTGACGTTACATGTACTTTTGGCAGTGATAGCTTTGAAGGTTATTTATATTATTTTTTTATAACGTCGGGAAAAAACACGGATAACGATTGGAAAATTATACTTTTCTCATGTTTTATTGCGCTATGCGTCCCGTAGTGTACGGACAAAGTGATTAATATTCTGAGTGACTGCAGCCTGGAACTTCTGGAGGTTTTGCCGGAAAGAACTTGCTCAATTCGACACAAATTGTAGTTTTTAGTGTTTTTAAAAAGAGTTAGATAAATCTTTTAAATAAAGAAGAAAGCAAGAATGTCGTTTCGATTTCGATACATTACACAGATAGGTATCTATTTTATGAGACAATCCCACAAATTGGCAAATTGACTTGCAACGCCAAGATTGCAACATGAATAAAAAAAAAGATAAGAAAAACAACAAAACATGAACAAAACAAACATGGACGCCGCTTTTCACGCCGGGGTTTGATTTCTAAATGATACTTTCAGTTTGTTGTGTTTTGAGTTTACATAGTGGGACATTCAATTAAACGATAACGGCTTATGTTGGTTATGAAGCACTTATGTCGCTAGTGTTAGTAGCTAGATAATTATAAACTTCATATACCCGCTCTAATATCTGTCACATATAAAACCTCTACATGAGTACCTATTCCCAATCATGAATAAAGCAAAATGGGACTCTGAAGTTGATATAGATCAACTAATTCGAGATCACGATGATACTTACATGCCATTACCCGATATCGAGTGTGAACCACACCTCCTCATATCCAAGGTAAGCTCTCTGTTTAAATATGTCCTAATTGTCTTAATTGTGCCATAAGAATACGAATTTTGGATGTTTGCAACTAGTTGTGCGAAAGCAGTTGGTCCACGAGGAACTCCTCATCAAAATCATTCACTCATATGAATATTCATAAAATGAGAAAAGGTGAGGTTTGTAAACTTTTTAAACCATTAAATTTTTTTAGGTACGGAAGCATTATATGGAGCATATGATAAAACTATTGTCTACAAACTATGAAACTAATCAGCGGCTTGTAAATAAAAATATTTACTTGCCCAGTGCGATTTGGAAATGTGCCAAGAAACTGGAGATGAAAGCAGCGCAGGCGTGCATGGTGGTACAGCTTTACAGGAAGTGTATAGTAACAATGGTGAGTGAAATACTTTTATTTGTGCCCAAACAAATGATAACATCTGTAAATAAATGTTTCTAATTCTAATAAATTATACTAGTCCAAGATAATTCGCACAGGTTGTAGAGAATCATCCTTCGTGGGTAGGCCTACATCCTGCAGTGGACTATTAAAAAGGCTGGTACAGTACAGTACAGTAGAGAATTTAATCCTCTACAATATTTATGATACATGCAAAATTAAATTGCATAAAACCCATAGGAAACGAGATTATTGTGTAAAAAAACAATTTTTTAACCTTGGAATTGCTGTAATCACAGACACCTGATGATAAGTAGGTTTTGAGACAAATATTAGGGTGCCAAAATAAAGGTAAGTTTTTAGCTGTCTCTCATTCTGAGATTCTTGCCCTTATTTGACTAATTTTCTAGGACAATACATTTTTTTTTTAATAAAGAAGAGTTAAAGTTTTGTACAAGCACAAGCTATTGCTTTAAAATTATATTGATTTAAGTTAACTCTATATCTTAAGAATAAAATTTTGTAGTGGAAATGTAATATCTTTTTAACTCAATGATTCTGATCAAATAACTCAGTTCACTACTTAGATCATAGATAAACTGATAAAATATTTCACCTGAAAAAGATGCAGGCATGCCTGAGGCAGCGATGAGACAACATGCTATCTAAAAATAGGTCAAAAGTTTGACAGCTGTCATCCAAAGTGTAGATCTCATTGAACTCCCTCACTTTTGTGAAGACAGCTATGGTCTTAACTCAATAATTACGGAGATAAACCACTTTTAAGTTTGACAGCTGTCATCCAAAATGTAGATCTCATTGAGCTCTCTCACTTTTGTGAAGACAACAATGCTCTAAACTCAATGGTTACAGAGATAATCCACTTTTAAGTTTGACAGCTGTCACTTTGAAACCTGTAAAATGCTTATCTTGTTTGAATTCTAGGAACACCTGTCATGCTGCTGTAGTATGTTATAGTCTGGGATGTGACAGCTGTCACTTTGACATCTGTTTTTTTGACACAAAAAAGTTATTATAATATGTTATAAAATGTATAATTTCACTTGATTCTCTTTGATCCCAATATTGATTACAGGCAAAATGGGTCTAAAAACTCTGAAAATGTGTTTCTGCAATATTATTTATAGGTTACTACAAGATTTTTTCCCGTAGTACTTTTATACTGCTTGATTCTATGAATAATAAAGGATTTGACGGATTACAAATGTGGCAAACTAAGGTTGTGACGAGTATAGAACTTGACGAAACAAGTATTTGACGACCGCCTGTGTAATCCAAGCGTGGACTTATTCGTGGTATAGAAAAAACAGACAGTTCCAAACTTAATTTTAAAGTGTTGCTTTCCCTTTGTCTAATAGATAGCAAAGAAAAAGACAGCTACTATTAATAAGTTTAGAGCCGTCAAGTAAACCCTTTAAAATAGAGTCTTATGTGTATTTCAGATCAACGAAGTTAAAACTGATACAAAAAAAGGGAGACTACACCATAAGTTGTATGAAAGCCTCCGCCTTGAACCCCAAAATGAAAAAAGGACTCAAACAGTAGTAACTGGGGAGAACTGCCAGTGTCAATGCTATGAGAAGAAAAGGCGACGTAAAAGATCCAGTCCTGCAAAACTACCAAATGATTCAATGAAACTGGACCAATTAAAAAAAGATATCCTTACGCAAAGGGTTGAAACCTTGTCCTTACTACAGGAAGAACATAAAAATTTAGCTAGTCATGTACAAAGAATACCAGTTGTTACAAATATGCAGACAGATCATGTACCATCACTTAATGAAGTACTGAGCACTTCCCAACCACAACTGGACTGCAGTATAAACCAGACACCAAAGAACACAGAATCAGACGATTTAATGCAGCAATTAGAAGCCCTATTCCAAAGTGATAAAGATGATGATGACTTATTTGCAAACACACTCTTTGAAGACAATGCTGTAACAGGTCTAAATACAACTCAAGAACCCGTAATGGGCTGTGCACAAGATATGATCGGTACACAAGATTTGTGTATAGTAAATAATGCACAAGGTTCTATAATTGAAAATCATGCAGCACAAATCAAATCTCTGGATGAAAGGCTAGCCACACTCACGGGGTTGTTGGCGAACAGTGAGCACCCAGCTGCTCCACAACCACCACCAACAATGATTCAAAAGAAAACTAAGCAAACAACTAAATGGCTCTGTGAAGAATACTTTTTGAAAAAGAATCTCTTTGAATTGCTGTATCAAATCAGTGATACTAACAGGATGAAGTTAGCCAGGGTAATTATGATTATATTTTTCCCCTTAACATACCTCAACAATATTTTCTTATTGTCTGGGTCCACACCAAATCAATGCAGCCCAAGTCGATTATTATTTAACTAGCGACCCGCTCTGGTTTTGCACAGGTGTGTTATACATGTAAATCTTCCTCTTGAATCACTCTATCTATTAAAAAAACTGTATCATCACATTCTCATACAAACTATTTCAGATAAAAGAGCTGTACCGGCAGCTGTTCGGCGAAGACAGCGACGACGAGGAAGGGCTGGTCTCTCCGGCCGACGGCGCCGAGCTGGTCGCCTCGTGCAAGGCGCGCATCGACGCCTGGGTCATGGCTATACTGGCGCCCTGCTACGCGCGCGGCCGCATCCAGGGCAAGGCGCTCTATAAAGCCGTCGCCAGGCATCTTATCGCCCTCATATACAAGTGCAAGCCATATCCTAGTGAGTTTTTTATCCTTATGCTATTTACTATTAGATACTACTGTAAACTGACTGACGATCCTACCCTCGATAGAGAAGCAGTGTCAAATTTGCGTGGCTATTTATAATTTCTTTAAAAAATATTAATTTAGTTAATTTCGTGTTAAAAGCGTGTTATTCTTGTTTATTAACTATTAATTACTCTGTAAACAGTGCAGTTCTTTCAAAATTCAGCTTCAATTACTCGTAAATACGAGTTGAAATTGCGTCCATTTTATTTTCGTTTTTCTTGATAATTTGAATTTGTTTAGTTAAAATGAAGTGTTTCGCGTGCGAAAATGATTTTGCGGATGATTCCGTGGTGCAGTGTGATGGTTGTAAGCGATTCATCTGCATTCAATGCAGTAATCTAACAAGCAGTGAGGCGCGCGTCATGGGTTTGAAGGGCAAACGCACGCTTCTGTATTTGTGTGACCCGTGTAGAGAGGCCTTGTTTCAAGTGCCCAAGCTCATTAAATCTTACGACGGGCTGAGAAAAGAGCTCGATGAAGTGAAGGAGCTCCTGTCTCGGATGAATAATGCGGATCGGAATGATGCGCAGTCGCCGGCAGCGGTAGCGGCATCAACACCCGAGCCGTCGCCTCTCAGCACGAATGCAATTGTAGAAGAACTTGTGGAGCGCGAGCGCAGAGCCAACAATGTGATCCTGGTAGGCATCAAGGAAAGCAGTTCCGACACTGGCACGGACCAGAAACGTTACGATGAAAAGGTCGTGAATAAGGTCCTCATGGACGTTAACGGTGGCGAGGACTACTCGTCTAAAGTTACGTCGGTGCAGCGTCTTGGTCGCCGAGAACCGGGAAAGCAACGGCCGCTGAAAATTGTTTTCAAAACTCGTGAGGATGCTGTCCGGATTCTCAAGAATAAGAGTAAGGCTAGCAAGGAGGTAAGAATTTATGATAAAACTCCCAAACAAAGAGAAGAGCTCAATAAATTACGCGAGATCCTCAAAAATCGTATTGAAAAGGGTGAAACCAATCTCACCATAAGGTACATAAAAGGAATTCCTAAAATTGTACCAAAAAACTAGACTCTCGCAGAGACCCTTATAGCAACCTTACTTTCATGTACACAAATCTTTTCTCTATACGATCTAAATTCGACCTTTTCCTGCAATGTGTCAATGCTCGGAATCCCTCGATAGTAGTAATCACAGAAACTTGGTTGAACAGTAGTGACCGTAATAACACATACAATATTCCTGGCTACTCGCTGTTTAGATTAGACCGAAGTCACAAAAAGAAGAAATCTGAGGGGAAAACTAGAGCTGGAGGAGTAGCAATATATGTCAGGAATCACTTGGATGGTGTGCCGATCATAGCTAAACGTAATCAGAGATATATGTGTGAGGATGTGGAAGCGCTCTATCTGGACATTCAGTTTGGTAGGCATCATTTCTTGGTAGTGGGGGTATATCGACCTGACGACAAGGAAGAGACGGCATGGAGATCACGTGATACTAAACTGATGGAAAATCTCTTAACAGCATCTGAAAACAACACTATAGTGATGCTTCAGTGGTACCGGAGCTTCTTATCGGGTAGAACATTTCAGGTTCGAGTGGGAAACTCACTATCGGAACGGAAAATGGTTTCCAGCGGTGTCCCCCAGGGTTCTGTGTCCGCTCCTCAGCTGTTTGGAATCTTCATAACTGATCTGATAGAGCTCATAGAATGTCAGTCAGCTTTTTTCGCAGATGATGGGAAGTTTTTTGCTAATGCATTGATAAAGTCTGGAGAACTTCAAAAAGATCTAGACCGCATTCAGAACTGGACCAGGGACTGGATTATAAAGTTGAATACTACCACATGTAGTGTGTTACATCTTGGTAGAACCAACCCTAGAGCGACATACACACTTGATGGAGTAGCTTTAGCATCGGTAGGCCAACAGAGGGATTTGGGAGTCATCATTACTGAAGATTTAAAATGGGAAGAGCATATATCTATGATAGTCAAACGGGCTAACTCATTTATTTATATCATACGTAAGTCCTTTCAGACAGTAACAATGGATGTTTTTATTAAGATTTACAAAACCTATATAAGGCCTCTGCTAGAGTATGGGTTCCAGGTGTGGAGTCCTTACTTTAAGAAGGATATTGATTTGCTTGAAAGTGCACAAAGAAAAGCCACCAGGATTCCATATGCTCTGCGCCGCAAAACCTATGAAGATAGGCTAAAAGCTCTTCGTCTCACGACCCTCGAAGAACGACGAATGCGTGGAGACCTAATTGAGACCTTCAAGATTCTCAATGGCTTTTATAATCTTCCGCATATTCACGAAATGTACACCTTAAACGAAAATATGCGGGATAGTAGACGCCATAAATTTATCTTGCAGCCTACACCATCACAAACCAACACTGCACACCACATCCTATGCAATAGAGTTGTCTACAACTGGAATAGGTTGCCTGAGAATGTAATCTCAGCAAGAACTATAAACACATTTAAGAATAGACTAGACCTTTAGATAAAGAAGGAAAAAATTTATTTAACAGATAAATACTAATTTTATTTGATTCTGCTTGATATAGGCACATCAGTATACACTGCTCGCCTATAAACAAATAAATAAAAATAAATAAAATTCTCGAATGGCGACGACGTACCCCCAAGCTAAGTATGAGTAAGCTCGTGTCGTCGTAAGGCGCGCATAAGGGTCATGCCTATACTGGCGCCCTGCAACGCGCATTTTTCTCAGTCTATTACATCAGTTAAAATAAAAAAAAAACCCTCCGTTTTTTTAAATTAATTTTCAATATGTTAGGATAAATAAATATATTTGGCTCAATAGGTAGTTTATCTCTAGCAACCCTGATTAAGTGCCCTCCATTATTGTTAAATGGAAGCATTATTACCAATAAGACACAGTTTTTAAGTGTTTTTTGTCATATTGTACTTACTAACTGGTCACACTGTTAGGTTATAATTTTTAATTTTAGCAAATTATGAGATGAATGTGGAAGAATCAGCTACGAATGCAAGTAAAATAACGATAAAAGCACTTTATTATTGCTAAACTAGAAAAAATACAAAGCTGTATTATTATTTTTCATACAATTTATTTTACACATTTAAAAAAAAATGGAGGGATAAAAAAATCAAAATTAATTATTTTTGAGAAGCCCATAAATCAAGCTTTCAAAGATGTATATATCATGTTGGTTCGATTTTTCTCTGAATAATTATATCACTTGTGGACGTCACCTTTTTTTTTGCTACTGTGAAGTTGATTACAAGTACTCCTCTCGCCGCTGACATATAAATTTGTTTCTGCGCAACGACTCGCCTGGTCTGCACAGACGTCATTAAATTTGATTCGGCATAATATCTATACTGGTATTACCCGTAAAGTTCTCGAATAGCGACGATCGAATCATTGCTTAGGCAGGAAACATACTATCGGACGCGACTGACAGCCGCGACTTAGCAATGTGCACAGTCTTAAGACATCCGGTGTGCCAGATCGCTCTCGGACGTCCGAACGCTCAAGGTCGTCCGAAGGTGACGTCCGCGACTTATGTCCGAAAGTGTGCATGGCTCAGTGTACTTATAGACATAGTCTAGATCGCGGCTGTCAGTCGCGTCCGTAAGCCGCGTCCGATAGTATGTTTCCAGCTTTATTCCTTGTAGAATACATCCTTATTGCCTTGTTGTCTCGGCAAGATCTTGCCTGTTCAGTTTCTATAACTTAAATATTCTCAAATTCCATTCCAGGTAGGCACGAGGTCACCAGTTTTGTCATGGACTTCTTGGAAAACCGCGGCAAGATAAGGTGCGAGGCTGACTTCAAACAGTTCCGTATCGACAACATGCATGTCGTGCCAAGTTATTAAAAAGTTTGTCCGCCTTTTACTATGGCCTTCATCTTTTGACTACAGTGCGACTTAAAAGAGTTGAAAACGAGTGAGGGCGCTACCATCGCTTTCTTAGCATATTTTGTTAATGATGACACTGTGTTTCTGTTCACAATCCAGAAAATAACGCAAAGCAAGAAAAATGCAAGAAAATTGACAATGACTGAGAGCTTAGCTAGTGGTGCCAGCAAGAGTGACTTTATTTACCGAATAATTAATGTCTACTCTTTTATGTCGCACTGTAGGTGTCATTGTAACTTTTGAGCGCCACACCTCAATTTATTTTAATACATGTTATAATGGCCCGGTTTTTGTCGCTGGCCCAGTGCGGGTTGGTGGATTCACATACGCCATCAAATTTCTTCTACGGTCATATGCAGGTTGCCTCACGATGTTTTCCTTCAGCGAAAAGCCAGTGGTATTAAATTCCACGACCTCACGATTGTAAGACGTGGTGGATATGGCCCAATCACCCTTCGTGGGCAAGCCTACGTCCTACAGTGGACTATTAAACGCTGGTACAATACAGTTTTTTGTCGACATATTTTATACCTGGAAGTGTTGGTAGGTGACTTTGGCATTCAAATGATTAAAATTAAATGTAGGTACTCATTTTATTTGGATGTTATAAGGATAGTTTGTTTAAGTTTTGAAATTCATCTGCCTTTAATTAAGTGAACTGACTATACCAAATGTGCTTTATTTTATGTTCCTAAATATGTATAGTTTAAGTTTTAAAATATTCAATTTGAAAGTCACTGCTGATGCGCACCGCCTAAGTGGGGATAGCTCGGTAGGGATAAGTGTACCAGGCGCGTACACGTTACGCCAGTATTTTTCTTATTAGATACTGATTTAGTACACATTGGTTTATGAAAAACAAGGTATAATACGATTCATACTTAATGGTGGCTCGGAACACGGCGTAACATTGCGCAGTAGAAATATGGGTCAGTGGGGTTCTGCTTAACTTGTAGCACCTAGCACCCTTCAAACCCGCCATAAAATTTGACGTAACCTATCTTAACATGCGATTAACCAATTCAGTCTGAACATTCAGTGGCATATTATGGTAGGAAACCATACTGTACCTTGTACTCCCATAAAAAAGGAGGTTTTTAATCTGTTTATTTTTGTAAGCACTTACTTACGTACGAGAGTTATGTTTTTTGGTGCATTGAATAAAACTTAAGTTAAATACTTGGCTGCTGCTTAGTTTAGTGCCCATCGGCATCTTGTCCACCCACCTGCAGCTAAGGTGAAAATAGATAAATAAATCAGAGGTCTTATTAGGAGTTTCTGTACTAAAAAAAGTATTATTGTTTTTGTCGTTCCATACTAAACTTGTTAGTTCTTCCTCTTTTCTGGTAGGGGAATGTATGGAGACACTTCGACTGTCCATATTCAAAACCTAGGAAGTGTCAATACACTTGCTAGGTTTTTACTATGGATCAAAAGCCCTATATGATAAACGTTACATGTGCCATAGACGCGCTGTACGTATACGCCGTTTATCATAGGAACGGAACTCAGACCAAATAAAAAAATCAAGACAAAGTCGTGAATAGACAAGTGAGGCCAGTTTTTTATACATGTGGTGAGTGCGTCGATGTTGCGCCGCCATAGTTCGACTGACGGGTCAAGGCGTAGTTTTGTTGTACGTGTTTGTGTGCGTAATTGTGTCTGTACATGACGAGGCGTAGTTTTGCCGGCTCAACATTGTGTCTAGATTTTTTTTATTTGTTCTGAGGAGGGGAAATACGCTTGCTAGGTTTTGATTTTGGACAGCCGACTAGTACCTACTTATAGTTTTCATTTAAGAATTTCATATTATGGATCCCCTCCGTGGAAACTATCATGTGAGAACGGAAATTATTTGTTATACATCACCATTTTGTGTATCACACGATATTGTTAAAAGATTAAAAAGATATAGAGCATAGGGCATTGATGCCATAAAATATTTTAAGCGAATTCTCATGTTTTATTTTGTTCATTGAGATTTTTGGATTTGTTGTAAAATTAGTCGCTAAATGATGACTAAATCAAAATTATTAGTATAGTTCGCTCCACACAAGTCGGAGGATGAGATGTTTGGTGCAGAACGCTGCGCAAAAGGCAAAATAGGTATATATGCCGCGACGAGAGACTCGCGCCGGGGCACACCCGCCCGCCAACCTCGTGCCTCCCGCGCGCTCCCTACGCCCGTGCTCACCACTACGCCACGCGGCGTCGGCATTATGCACTCATGCGCAATAATTTGCGTTTCACGGCGAAGTGTCATCCGCGGCTAACTTCTCATCCGTCAACTTGTATGGCGCGGCCTATAATACTATTCTAAAGCCATATAATACATACATATATTATATTATGTATGTAGTGGAGAGACCCACAATTTATATTTGTTGAAATAAAAATCTTTTTTTACATAAATCTATTGACATTTTCTTTTATTGTCTCCTTTAGAATCCGGGCTGTCCATGTCACTTGATTTTCTCTTATTCTTCGGTGTAAGTGTGAACCAGTTTTTCAAAGATTTTTGACTTGTTTTCTCTTTTATAGTTTTCTTGTTACAGTCTTCGGATTTGTTGCGAGAGTTGTTGACGGCAGTGGAGACTGTGTGCCAGGAGAGTATTTTCACTGGCTTGAGGTGTGCTAGTGCCATATCTGCATCTACATTTTCAATGTCCAACCATGCCTGCAATATAATATTTTATTAGTCTCTTAAGGCCAAAACACATAACCGCGTTGCGGCGCCGCGCCGCTAAAATCGGCGGTTTGCGTTGCGGCGTTGCGGCGTCGCGAAAAAGAGCATTTTATTGTCGTACGGTAGGGTAACCAGTTCCTCGTGATTTTTTATTGTGGATAGACGTGTCTCTGTCATGGACAATCGTGAGAAACTTATTGCTTATTTGTTATTAAAAAGACATTACTCTGTTTTAAATAAACGACAAAGAAGATACTGGATACATCCATTTAATAAGGCTATGAATCCCGATGGCGAGTACTTTTCTCGAAAATACAAAGCATTAAAGATAGACGGAAAAAAATTTTTCGCCTACTTTAGAATGAGTATATCATCATTTGAAGAGCTACTACGCGGGTTATCAAAATATATACATAAAAAAAATATTAAAGGAAGAAAACCTCTTACTGCTTTGGAAATGTTGGGCTTGACTGTAAGGTAAAGTAAAACAAATACGCTTTTATTGATAGTTTTTATTGATTAATTACTTACTTAAATAATACTTTAATTAGTCTTTCAAAAATACAATGTTCAAGAAAAATCAAACTCTTCGTCTTGTGTACCATAGGAAGTACTTGACGTTTCCACCAGTGTAAATGGTGAATTTATTGGACGTTGTTGGTTTGATGGCTCGGAATGTATTTGTGAGGATGAGGCAGACCTCAGTTCAGTACTGGAACATCCAGGAGTAGAAGTGTGGTCGCCAATCTGAAAAGTATTATCGTATCTCTGAGTTGAATATCCTTGATTATAACCCTGATGTTGATAATCTTGAGTATAGCCGTGAGGTGTACATTGCTCATTTGAAGGCTGAAGAATGTCTGTTAGTATTTGAAGCACACGACTTTGAAATATCAATGTTTGATTATCATTCAAAGCTTGAAGAGATGGTAAAATCCCCTTAAAAAAATGGAAATGTCTACTCTCCGGTGTTTTTAATATTTTCAAAATATTTTCTTCAAAGTCATCCTTCTCAGCTACCTTTCGTTTTCGTGATTGACTTTGATAACGAGGCAATGCTGTTATTTCAGTTTGGTTCTCAGTATCTTCTTCCACTACATTTATACTGGAATCAGTTGCATTTTGTGAAACTTTTTTCAAAAACTGTAATTGTTTATTCAAGTGATATTCTTTTATTTTTGAAGCTCCAGCTCCAGACCGATTGGCATCTTTTAGTTTTTTTTGATATTTAGAAAAATTATCTTTTATGGCCTTCCACTTCTTAACTAGTCCATTACCTGAATCAGAAAAATCACAAATGAAAAATTGAAATAAGTATAAAAATACCCTAGATTACATTTAAACTACAAAATTTTACCGAAAAAAAAATGAATATCTTGTTCCTGATTTGGTAAATAAAATCTGTCCGTATCAATCACCCGTAACAATTTGCGTACCTACCTATATAATTTTATAGCACCTTGTATTATACCTACATTTTGTTATTTTTTTTCAGATTTCTAGCAACCGGCAGTGATTTCAAAACCATGCATACGAATTACTACCGAGGAGCAAGTACAATAGCAAAAATTGTGAGGACAGTTTGTCGTGCCATATGGAAACATCTATTAAGTCAAAATATACCTCCTATAACAAGACAACTTTTAGAAGATGGTCGCTATTGACTTTGACAAAAAAGCGAATTTTCCTAACTGCATAGGAGCTCTCGATGGTAAACATGTCCGTATTTGGTGTCCTGCGCACAGTGGATCATTATTTTACAATTATAAGAGCTATAATTCAATAGTTTTATTAGCTCTTGTTGATTCTACATATAGATTCATTTTTGTCGATATAGGAGCGTATGGAAAGGAAAATGACTCCACCGTTTTCCAGAACTCTAAACTTTATGATTTGATTATGAAACATAAATTACCTATTCCAGCACCAAAGCCTTTACCAGGTAATCAAAATGCAACTCCATTTGTTTTTGTGGGAGATGAAGCATTCTCAATTTCAAATTACGTTATGCGCCCTTACTCAGGAAAGCATTTGTCGGTACAACAACGAATTTTCAATTATCGGTTGAGTCGTGCCCGAAGATATGTGGAGTGCGCTTTCGGCATCCTAGCCAATAAATGGCGCATATTACATCGAGCTATGAATGTGCAATATGAATTTGCGACAGACATTATAAAGGCATGTTGTGTACTACATAACTTTGTTTTGAATCGAGATGGAGTACAAGCGTCTGATGACATTATCTTTGATGATTCTGATCTTCAAATGTTAGAACCGCTGACAACTAATGAACTTAGTATGAGCCCACATCTAACACGAAATATTTTTTGTGATTACTTTTCTAGTGATGTTGGTGCCCTTAGTTGGCAATTAACAAAAATATGAATTTGACATAAAAATTATTTAGTCTATCTGACATGTTGTAAACTGCAAATAAACAATTAAAATAGCAATTTAGAATTTAATTTATTGTTTTGTTATACCTTTTAGGATAAGAGCGCCATATACCTATAAACTATTTATTACACTCAGGAACTATGCCTTAAAAATGAAGAAAATGGCGACGCTGTCTGTTATTTGTTTCTCGCTCACACACGCATAAGTGTGAGCGTGAAGCAAACAACAACACCGCCATGTTCTGTCCCTTTCCTTATAACTTATTTCAAAAGAAAAGACTACGCAACTTACCCAGTTTTGATTTTTCGATAGCGTCTTTTTCGTTGTAATTTTCATAAATGATTTCGCAAATGGTTTTCCATGCTTCTTGTTTTATAAATTTGTCTTTATATGTATCGTCACTGGTATCCCACAAACAAGGGCGTTCCCGAACCAACGATATAAATAAATCGATGTCAAAGTCAGACATTTTAATTTTAAAACTGCTTCCGGGTTTACTGACACGTGTTATTTGCTAGAGTGATAGAAACAAACTAATAAATCATTGTCAACAAGTATGACATCATAACGCTGGAACTAGCGCCACGCTGCGGCGCCGCGCCGCTACAATCGGCAGTGCCGCTACTGCCGATTCTCGCGGCGCGGCGCCGCAACGCGGTTATGTGTTTCGGCCCTTATACAGAGTCATAGGTATTAAACGCAAAATCTTTTAAAGGCGGGTCTAGTACATAATATAGACAATCAACTTTTGTTCAAGGACGTTTGGAAAATCACGAAGATAAAATCTGCGTTTTCATACAAAAAGTTCGTAAACGCGCTGCAAAATGTATGGAGAAGCGAATTTTCAAAAGTCGTAGACGTCGTAGTACTAAAGTAGTTTGTCTAGATGTACTATACCCGCCCTAAAAGGTTTAATACCTATGACCCTGTATATTGAATTAGGCTTTTATATACATAATGCAGTGTATTTTTATAATACAATGTAGTGCATTACATATCCAATCTGGAATACAAAAATGCTCGCCATATTCACAGATAATTCTGTGTTTAAATTACTGTGTTATGTTTGAAAATCAGATAGTATTGATAAAATAAATAATTATGTGTTTTAAACACATAATTATTATTATATATATACACATTATATATTGATTATTTATTTTATCAATACTACCTGATTTCCAAAAAATCAGCTAAGATGCAAGTATAAGTTACATCCCAGTGTCTATAACCCAACCCAGAATTATATGATCTATATCAGATCATTATGTTGGGCCAACACTAGTGTTAAGGCTGTACCTGTCCCAAGTACGACTTTTACGTCGTCGTTTGTACTTCACATACTTCATTTTCCTGTCAAATATGTGGAAATAACTTTTTCAGATAGAGATTGTGCTAGGCATGTGCTACATAAACTCCTCAATAAGATTCAGATAAGAAACTATTCCATGATTACCTGTATGAGTTCTTCCGTATCAAGGATTGCTGGCATTCTGTGGTGCAGCCAACTCATTGTGTCATTAGACTCCATGGTGATAACTGAGTAAGAGTATACGATGTTGCCTTCATCTTGCCATACATTGTATATCCCTGCCATGTAAAGTAAGCGTACACCATTCCAGCCGGTTTCTTCATTATAGCTATTATTCCAAGTTTTTGGATCGTCAATCTGAATAAAATAAATATTAGGTCAATAGAAACAAATGTGTATGCAGGGTTATCTGCTTGTTCTATATCTACTAGGCTGAAGGGGGCTGACTAAGCCCATTATTATGAACAACTTTTATTATATGGACAACCCGGAATTAGAGAATATAAAATCAGCTGTTCAACACAAAATGCAACTCAGAATTGACATTCAAGATTTTTTTCTCAAATTGTGGGTTGGCCCCATAGTTATGTATATTAAATGGTATGAAACACCTTCTTTTGGCTTAGTATACCAGTTCTGGATAACCTTATATAACATTCATAAGGACAACTTTTTACCTTTATATCTTCTTTCTGTGGTGAGTAAATGTAATATGGTTGTTTGACTTTTGCTGCTTTATTAGTTGTTTGCCATTCATAGAACCCTTCGGCTATTATAACACAGCGGCCACCATTTTTTAGTATTGGGCTGTAAAGCTTAGATTCTTTGATTGTTTCTATGCGACAGTTGTTAGTGCTCATTTTATGGTTTCTATAATCACCCTGCAAAATTATGAGAACTTTGTGAATAACATGGTACAGTACAGTCACAGGGTAAAGCTTTGATGAACCGGACTAATTTGTGTTGTTGAACAGTATTTGGTTAATTAAAAATATGAATAATTGTACTAATGAAACAGTGTTTTTCTTGTTATCTTAGCTACCTTACGACTAGTTTCTCTCTTTTTTTATAAATCAATAATATTTATTTTATCTTTAAGCAATTACAACACTTGCTTATGCTTCAATATTTATAGGTTCAGAGATTGCATGGTGGCACAGCGCAGCGGAGTACACTTAGCAACAAAAACAAACAATTCACTTGAAATATAAATTTTGCTGAACACAAGCAGTTCTTCATTTAACTATATGGATATCTGGAGTCCTGCTTGTGTTCAGCAAAATTTATTTATTTAAGTGGAGCTCCAATTATCCGGCAGATAATTGAGGTTCCACTGTACATATTTAAAATATCTTTTACTAAGGTGAATACTAGAAGTTTTTTTGGGTCTTAAAATAAATAGTAAAAAAGTTCAAATCTACAGTGAAATGTGTAACTTGGATTATATTACTGTTATAGCTTCTGGTTCTAGACATCATTGGCAAAAAAGAGATGTCGTCTATGTCCTAGTCCCTAACAGTAGAATAGAGAAGGTTGTACCATATCACCCATCAATAGCCAGTGCCTATAAAAAAGATAAGTCTTCAAAAGATTGAGATTTTGTACCTTATGCCATGGTGGTATTATTCCCCACATCATTGGCTTCAGCACCCTTTCTTTTTCTGTACAAGTGGCATTGCTATATTTAAAACCAGATACTAGGACTGGTGTCACATCAGTAGGAGCAATGTTGTGCGAAGGAGTATAATCTTTACCAGCATTATGTTCTGGTAACCACTCTGGTTTCTCATAATGTTTACCTCCTCTTGGTTTGTAGCTGCAAGCACACTGCACCTGATCTTTCTTCAATGACCTAAAATTATTTTTATTTATTTTTTATAATAATTATGTACATCAGATAATCAACTCAATAAAACAATAGCCATAGGCAAAGAAGATATAAAAATACTACGTACCATAGGTTTGTTCGAAAAAAGGAAAGGCTAAAAGCCATTGAACTGCTAAAGCTATATCAAAATTATATACTTACAAGCAAGTTCTTCCACACATATTCCTTCTTTATTTATTGTCCGATATCTTCCAGTAAGCGAAAACATATACACCTATTTATGTTCATCCAATGTAGTAGTAGGTATTTCAATTTATTTTAATTTCAAAATTTCAATGATTCAAACTGTTTCAAAAAATTCAAAACGAAATCAAACGAGTCCCTATATTGTACGGCACGTATTTGATGACACCAAATTGTACGGGCAGGAAAGCACGGCCCGTATTTCATGTCCCATGCCACCAATTATCAGGCTGTACAATACGTGTCGTACAATACTGGCCGTACATTATCACCTCGTGCCAATAATGTACAGCCCGTAATTTGCGACCCAATAATGTACAGCATGATAAAACGTGTCCCAAAGAAAAGGACACAAAATAACATGCTGTACATTATTGTGTCGCAAAATACGGGCTGTACATTATTGGCACGAATATTTGCTCCTATGGGTTGGTTTGTCTGTAACTTCTGACAGTTCCAAATAGATATAATATGCGCCACGCAAGTTGGCGGATGAGAAATTGGCCACAGATGACACTTTGCCGTGATTCGCTAATTGTTGCGCATGTGTGCACAATGCCGATGCCGCGTGGCGTAGTGGTGAGCACGGGTGAAGGGAGCACGCGAGGGGCACCATGTTGGCGGGCGGGTGTGCTAACGTTTCGTTTCTCTGGCTCCCGCGCATACTTTTAAAGTATCCTTAACTCGTAAAAAGGACAGGTTGTTTCTGGCGCTTCGCCGGCCGCTGCCGCGGCACGCTCGCTTCGCTCGCTCGGCTCGCGCATTGTTGTCACTGTTCACCTAACAAAACTTACCAACAGAATCAAATTATTAAGACAACTCATACCTTGCTATAAAATAACAAAGGTCCAGGGACACAAAATAACAGGTCGTACAATATCGGGCCGTGCAATACTGTGCCGGACATTATCGACACAGGCTGATAATGTACGGCCTGTATTTCATAGCCCAATATTGCACAGCCTGATATTCCATGGCCAGTGACACAAATTATCATGCCGTACAATATCATGTCGTGAATTACTGGGTCGTACATTATTGGCTCCCAATCAAACAAAATTCAATGCAAACAAATCACAACATTTCCATTTCATTTGATAAATGACATTTCTGACATTTATATTGACCTAAAGGTTTTTTTTTTATCATGTAGAACTAAAGCTGGACACATACTTATCACCATAATTTCATCAGTTAAGTTTCATTCTGATTTCGGTTTCGGAACAAAGTAGACCGACACATACCTATTATACAATGGATGTCAACTCCGAGTTGGTTGGGGTCAGTATCTATACTATATAATCAAAGACCTCTAGTCTATATGTATAAGTCTTTGTAAATAATGTTGCATAAATGACTTTAAAAAAATAATAATATTCGAGAAAAATAATCAAGATTCCGCACCACCGAGTTCTGACTGAAGAACTTAGTTTCCATGGTCTTGAATGATAAAAAAAAGAAGAAATAAAAAAAAACTGGAAACTTTGCAACATATTTGCAAGTGTTTTTAATTCGTGAATTCCTTGTAATTACATGGACAAATAACAAGACCATGGTAAAAGATTAAACCCATTGTTCTAACCTTTCTTTTGAGAGATAAATCATGTGGAAATATGTAACTCGCCGTTTTCGAGATACTTTCGAGAGAAGCGCCAACCACTTCGACAAACGTTCCACCACAAACGTCGTAAATTCTACAAACATAACCGAAGAAAAGAACAAACCAAGTTCAGGCGGAGTACCATGCCCCATACAAGCCTGGTTCCGCCATCGCAGCCATGCGCGAAAGGCTAGGGTCTGCCGTTACTCTAACAACCAGACCAAAGGGAATTTCGAACAGTTGAACCGATCTTGGATTGGTGCCATAACATGGGTAAGGTTTATTTATGTTTGCAGAGCTTTCTTTAAATAACTTCCTGTAATCTACAGTTGTAAAAGCCTCGTTAAAAGAATGACAGGAAAAGAATCTGGTATCAATAGTATGTTATCTTAGATAATATTTATGCATACTTATTTATTTATATTACAGAGCAGTGCATTAGCCTTGGGCTGGTACACGAGCCAGCTAATACATCTGAAGCTAAAACATCACTTGAGGGAGCAAAATCGATGTATCAATGTTAACAATCTTATACATACATTGAAACCATATGTGAACTGTGTGAACAACAAAGCCTTATTAACCAACTCAACTCCAAAACTTGAGAAAATTCTAGAAGAGTTCACTCCTACCGTACATTTGATTGCAAATGAACATAGTGGAGCGAAGGAGTCCACTCAGAGCTCTGCTTCTTCTACTTCACCCGAAACTTCTGAAAGTGACTTGGGAGATGTTCTCAACTCAATTGAGAATCGACTAGGCTTAGCAGCTATAGAAAGTGGCCAACATCAAGTTGGGCTTAACTTGTTGAGGTAACTGGCATTGCATTAAAAGAATTGCAAAATAATGTGGAACAGGTTATAAAGCATGTATTTTACTTTCAAGGTCGGCTGCGAATCGTCACCATGCACCAGCAATGTTCAATTTGGGCTTGTGTTATGAGATGGGCCTTGGAGTGACCATTAATGAAAAAACGGTAATTGAAGTATTTATTTTTTTAAACAAAAATATAATATCCCAGTTTTGAGTCCTTAGCTGAAATAGCATAAGTGGTTTTTGCTAGTCGCAACAGAATAGGCTGCTTCAGTGAAAGGGAGAACTTTTTAGGAAGCAGTACTTTACCTACCACTAAATACAAGACTTACGTAATCTAAAACTACATAACAAGCAATTGGATCATCCACAGACCCACAAAGGTCTAAAGATAATCTAAGTGCTTAAGCCCACTGCCAATTGGCTGTGTGCCCAGCATGCTGGCAGCATTGCCATGCTGAATGCCAATGCTTATACGAAATGACGCGACTTGCGTCGATACTTCGGCGCCGTCACATCTTTCTGAGACACAAGTAGAGCTGGTGCGGCGGCGGCGGCTAAATCCGCGGAGCAGCACAAACGGCGCAAATATGCTAACCTAGGCAGGTTACATATTTGAGCCGTTTGGAGTTGATATTGGGTCTGTGAGCTCACCTTGTTTTAAGTCTTAAGCGTCTGGTGGACGCGACGCGTGACCAAAATGTGGGAAATTTGGCTAAACAAAGCCAAGCTTTTTTTTTTTTATTTCGAATAGCTTTGCTTTTATTTTAATAACTAGTATTGAATCGACAGGCTATGGAGATGTACAAGTCGGCAGCTGCAATGCAACATCCAGGAGCACTCTACAACTTGGGCATTTATTATGGACAAGGCAGAGGTGGTCTTTCTCGAGACGTCGAGACCGCCACCCGTTTGTTGCGCCTCGCCGCCCTGCAAGGACAAAAAGATGCCATTGACGCTCTCCAGGCTCTCGACGTGGAAATAGAGCCTCCCCGAGTAGAAATCGACGACACGTGGGTCAAGCATCAGAACCCTCTCTTAATGACTGACAGTATTGTGCCGACACCGACTTCACTTTTTGTCGAAAATGTAGTTTTTGCGCCGGCTCTACACAAGCCCAAGGCCACAGTGTATTAAGTTTTCCTTAAGCATTAAGATGGTGGTGGTGTTTTTCATTGATGTTTTGTTGTCTATGCCATGTAATTACATAAATCATTACGAATCAAATAACTGCATACACATTCATTTTACTACTAAACTATTGTAAGAAGCAATGTGTATTATTTTGTGTTTAGTTCTAAAAAGGTGCTAAAGCTTTTTATTTCTACAATAACATGCAATCTAATGAGATAATTTTAGTAGACTTGAATCCTAAAAATATAGGACATCTGACACTAATGTGGAGAAAATATTATGCATTACTTTAAATAAAACAATATTACAAAATGAGTCTTTTGTGATAAAATTTTACAATTAGGATCTTACACTGACAGCTTTCTAAATAACTAGTCAATTGCAATAGTTCATAGAACTGTGGTAATTTTTTTCTATAAATGTTAGGTTCAATTGATATTTTAAGGTTCAGACTGCACAGTGCACACCCATCCTACTAATATTATAAACGCGAAAGTTTGTGAGGATGGATGGATGGATGTTTGTTACTCTTTCACGCAAAAACTACTGAATGGATTGAGATGAAACTTTGCAATAATATAGCTTATATATCAGAATAACACGCAGGCTATAAATTATAATGATATTGCGTCAAAAATCAAAATATCATGCGGGCGAAGCCGCGGGTAAAAACTAGTCTATCATATCTTTGATCCCAAAAAAGCAAAGACCACATTTGAAATATGATAAGCAAGAAACAGATTATACATTGGTTTAATAATCTATTATATATGTTGGTATAATCTATATATATCATACTAATATTATACATCCGAAAAGTTTGATGGTTTGTTCCTCTTTCACGCAGCAATGGAGGAACGGATTGACTTGATTTTTGGCATGGATATAGTTCAAGGGCCGGAAAGTAACATAGGCTACTTTTTATCCAGAAAAATAAAAGGTTCCCACACAACTCAAATTACTTTGTTCTTGATGAGGAGGTGAGTTTAGTAACTGTACCTAAGCCAAATTCTTCGGAAATTAACTGAAAAGACTCAAAACATGCAGAACCCAAGAACAGTTTCAACTATTATAATTGTATGGTTACACAAGCAAGCCATGAAAAAACTAAGTAGGATTTAAACTCAAGCTACTAAATTATTAAATTTGGTAGATGTGTATCACGAAACAAAGACCTGAAATTATTATTTTTATAATTTAAAGCCTTCACAGGCGCTATTAAATAGCAACAAGCCCAAAATAAAATTTTGGCATATTGTATCTAAGTAAATTTGATTATCACGCTTTTTGTGTTGTTTTTTTATTTAGCACTACTATAATTTTATTGATGAGTCACAAATCGGTCATCTAGCACAAATATCAAGTTTCGCGTCGAATAATTTAAGTAAAAGTATGATACTTGAAAAAGTTTATGTAATTCATTGTTTTGCTTCTGAATATAGCAAAAAATATATCGAGTTATCGGAAGCAGATAAGAGTGATAAGAGTATGGTTTTTAAAATAAAGTCATTAGATGAGTTCATGTTGTTATTTATACATCTTTCCTGTCCTGATATTGAATATATCCTACTATACCTTGTAAAATATAGCTTGATACGCGTAATGACTCACGCACATCAAGTACCATGTTTTATTTATTCAAAATGTTCGGTTCACAATGCTGTACTTCATGGTCGAGATGCAGGAGCACAATGGTACTTGATGTACGTTACGCGTTGTCAATGTCTCGCGTATCAAGCTATATTTTACAAGGTATAATATAAACACGAAAATTTGTATGTATGGATGTTTGTTCCTCTTTCACGCAAAAACTACTGAACACATTGAGATGATACTTTGCAGCAGTAATGCTTATACATCAAAAACATATAGGCTATAATTTAAAAAGTTATTGTGTGAAACGAAATTCGCTGTGTCAGCTACATATATTATAACTATTAATAATTAAAATAATTATTTCCTATACATTCAAATAATAAACAATGTTTCCTTACAATGAGCTTTATTTCATAAAAATTACCAACTCGCTTAACACTTACCTAAAAATAACTTTATATTACACATACACACCATTTCTGACAAAGAAAATCGATGTTCTCCAGCTTTCACAAATACAACACAAAATAAGTGTAAAAAAGAGTATATATTAATGTATTTATCATACATTAATGAATGTATCCCAGAACTAAGGGAATGCTTAGTAAATGTATAAATCTAGGTATTCACAGAACTTAAAAACAAAATTCTTTGAGATAGATACTATCTCTCCTAACATTTTATAGCAATAAACTAAGTGCACACTAATTTGGAACTTAGTAGTCAAGAATACAAGATCATGATGTTTCCATATCCAGGGCCAGTCCTAATACACCCAAGGGGAAATCTGTGAACAAAATAATATTTATCAATTTATCTTTCCACTGTCTATTGTGGGATTACACAGATGTGACAGTGAAGTTATGTAGAGTATTGTAAAATATGTTAGTATGATTCAAACTTAATGGCGTTTGTGAAAACGAGGCAAGACGTTGCGCAACAAACAGTAAATTATTATGTCGGAGGAGTTGAGCAGGGTAATGTGCGGCTTGTAGCAAACTTCATAAACGCCATTAAATTTGATTTGAGCCACAATGGGTCCGGACTCGTGGTTACACCGCTTTGTTACTACAGTGAGCTCTAATACTTGTGAAGACAGCAATGGTATACAATCAATAGTTACGGAGATAGATCACTTTGAAGTGTTAGTCAGAATGTCAGTGGATAAATTTTGTTTACGACGACATTACTATACTCTATAAAATTTAACTTGATCTCTGCGACAGCTGTCAGAAAAATCACGCCTATGAAGTCCTGAATTTCTTAATAGTACAGACAGTACCTGTCAATGTCATACTCTATGGGCATGCCGATTAGTGATGGGCCACGAATGATCGTGGCCACAGAGTTTTAGATAGAGTTTTAATTAAAATATCGATAGTTTATACTGACGATATTTTAAATAAAACTTAATTTTATTGTATATTTTAATATCATAACATTTTTACATGTGTAATTAAATTAAACCCAATTATATGTTACATTAGCATCGATAATAGTGAAAAACGTCGATAAATACTGTCGTAATATTATTATGAGTATTTAATTAATATCATAACATTATTTACATGTGTACATACTTGATCTTCAATAATAGTAAGTAAATAAAATCCAATTTCTCACCTTCAACTACTCATTCGATTTCATTAATACATTGTTAAAAAATCGATTTTTTTCCACCACTATCTCATCTCTAAATATATCAATATGGAACTGTCGCAGAGATCAAGTTAAATTTTATAAAGTATAACCAGTTTTCAACGGCATATCTATACCTTAAAATTAACATTATCACTACCTAGGTACCTAATATTTAGTCAAGCACGATCCTTTTAGTGTAACCACAAGTAAAAAAGTTTACTCATAGTCACACTGGTGTAACAAAGCAGTGTAACCACGAGTCTGGACCTGCCACAACTAATTTATGGGTCAGCTGGAGGGTGAAAGGATTGTCTGATGTTCAGGATTTTAGGGGGATTTGCGCACTTTAGAGCCGATTTGTTTTAAGTGATAACTTCCTTAGTGGCGTTTGGGATGGGTAAAAAATGTTAAACTCGCGTTAAGACACGTAAGCTGATCGAAAATTCGTAAGACGGAGAGTAGACCGCCAGCGCGGCGAGAGGAAGTAATATCCTCCTCACTTTCTACCGCGCGGCGAAACTGTATGCCTCCTCCTGCTGTTTCATAGAAGCGACGCAGGGCGCTCGCGCGATATGTTCAGTTTTCACTTCTGCCGGAGTTCAACCCTTTGTCTAACTTACCTGTGTGTCACGTGGCTAGTATTTCCTGGCGTAGTCGCGCGCCTGCGCGGCGTAGCGGTCGGGTAGGGCGCGCCGGGCGGCGGCGGCTGGTACTGCGGCGGGTAGCGCGCCTCGTAGCCCGCGTAGCGCGCCTCGCCGCCGCCCGACCACGCCTCGCCCGATCCGCCGCCTCCGCCACCGCCGCTGCCTGCACACACACTCTATTATTATTCATTTGAATTTATTAACCCTAATCTAATGGGTTCCGTGATGACATTTGGAACAGAAATGTGGTCTTTTATTGTGGGCCTTATGAATAAGCTCAAGATAGCCCAACGTGCTATGGGGAGGGCTATGCTCGGTGACTCTCTGCGGGATCGAATTTGAAATGAGGAGATCTGCAGACGAACCAAAGTTACCGAGATAGCCCAGCGGATTAGCAAGTTTAAAGGGCAGTAGGCAGGGCACATAGTTCGGAGAACAGAAGGCCGACGGGGCCGTACATCGTAAACCTGTGTTTGTTACTAGTGATGACTTATGGCACCGAAAAGTAGTCTCGCGCTGACTGGGTCTAATGAGTGGCTTAAAGTAGCTCAGCGTGGTATGGAGAGGGCACTGTGAGATCTAATCAGAAATGAGGAAATCTATAAACGAACCAAAGTTACCGACATAGTCTAACGTATTACCAAGTTGAAGTAATAATGGGTAGGGCACATAGATTGCAGAATTTACATCAATATTCTCACACATCAAAATCGCAATCCAAAAAACTTGCCTTCCTTCAACAGGCATGTAATAAAAGTATGTTTGCCTTAGCAACCATAATAAGAACTATAAGTGACGTGACGTGAAGGGTACGATAAAAAAAGAGCCGTTTCTCGATTTTTGCCAAGTTTACCTTGCGAATTGGTCTCATAAAAAATAATGACTCATTATGTTGATAACTGTAAACATTAGAGAACGGAAACAAATCAGTTGCGCAACAGATGCATACGAGTGTG